>MIQA02018204.1:0-36994 GCA_001887855.2 Sclerospora graminicola | reverse complement strand
GGCCTACTCGTGGAAAAAGGGTGTGAAATGACGCACATCGGTGGAAAAAGAGTGATGAAACACCGGAAAAGTGGTGAGGCAATTTTTTGATGTGAATATTACAAACAAAGTGTTCACTGTGGACGTCGAAATGGAAAAGAAGCGTCAAAAAGACGAAGAAACGGTGTTTCAGTGCTGGAAGACAATGAAAGGGAAGTAAGTAACGGAACTGATGTCCAAGAGGGGTCTTTAATGCATTTTCATGCAAGACTCGGACATCTAAATTACGACACCATCGAACGGATGGCGAGGGACCCAAGTTTCGGGATTCTGCTCACAGACAAAACAAGATTAAATTGTCTTACCTGTGCACAAGGTAAACAGTCAAAGAATGCAAGGCCGAAGAAAGATAGCGGTTCAAACGCGCCTACAGATCGCATTGGTGGTGTGATATGCACTGATTTAAAAGGACCTATCACACCAAGAGACCGATTTGGAAACATGTATTTGATTAATTTCGTGGACTTCAAATCTAATTACGTGCGGTTTTTTCTAGCAAGAACGAAAGATGCTGCTGCAAAGATGTTCGAGCATTTTTTAGCGTTTTTCGAAGGACAATTTAATTGTAAAATTCACGTACTAAGGACGGATGGCGGTGGCGAGTATCGAAATCTGGACAACTTTTGCAAAAACACTGGAGATATAAGGCAAATGAGCGAGGCGAAAAACCAATCAAGCAACGGAAAAGCAGAACGCATGTACCGAACCATAATGAATATAGCTCGGTGCATGATATTTTCTTGCGGTATTAGCCTTGCTTTCTGGGGTGACGCGGCGCAATACGCCGCGTACATTGTGAACAGAAGCCCGACAAACGAAAACCAGAAGTGCTCACAGGGAAGAAGCCGAATTTGGGAGAAATTGTCGCTTTCGGTTCACCATGCTCGGTATACAGGAACCCGGGAAAGAATTCCTTGGCACACAGGTCACAGATTGGGTTATTCGTGGGAATAAGCGAAGAAGTGAAAGGGTACAAGGTTTACCTGAAAAACGAGAGGAAAGTTGTTGTAACCCAGCACATAAAAAACATCGAGACCCTGGACGAGATCCAGAACAGATTGGTGAGAAAACCCATGGTGGAAAATGGAGATCAAGAAGGAGAAGCAAACATTATCGACACTTCGGAGAGAACGAAGACGAATAAGACGAAGAAGCCGTGGCGACGGGAGCGTCATCAAACTCGCAGCAAGACGAGGAATGAGAACGAAGATAGGACTGTCGTCGAAGAAGAATCGAAGTCCGAAAATGAAGAAATTGGATCGTTAAACTTGATCACCGAAGTGGATCCAAAATCTTTCAATCAAGCGATGAGAAGCAAGAATTCCGACAAGTGGAAGATAGCGATTGGCGAAGAAATCACGACATTAGAACGAAATGATGTGTGGAAAGTGATCGAGCGACCTGAAAACTGTAGGCCCCTTCATACTAAGTGGGTTTTCAAAACGAAATTGGACGGAAATGGCGACGTTGAGAGATACAAGGCAAGACTTGTCGCATGTGGTAATGAACAGAGACTTGGTATCAATTATACACTTACGTTTGCTGCAGCCATCGAAATGGGGACGGTGAAAATGATTCTTGGATTGGCGTGCAAGTGGGGCTCAAGTGCGAAACACGGGGATATCCCGAACGCATATGTGAAAGCACTCGAAAAAGAACATGATATTTACTTATATGTTCCGCAAGGCATGGACACCTCAGGCATAATTCAACGCGGCGAACAAGTTTCGAATTTGGTGTTAAACTTAAACAAGACACTTTACGGACTAAAACAAGCGGGACGGCTTTGGAACAGGTTTCTTCATGCAAAATTATTGGAGTTAGAATTTTCGCAAAGCTCCACGGACTTGTGTTTGTATTTCAAGGCATCAGAAGGTGCTATCACTATCGTGGGTGTGTACGTTGATGACTTGCTAGTAACAGGTACCAGTGATGAACTAGTGGACAAATTTTTCGACGACATGAAGGTGCTTGAAATCAAGAATCTCGGGAAGGTAACAAAATTTCTTGGAATGCGAGTCGTCTACGATCAAGACTACGGATACAAGATCGACCAAGAAGTAACTATCGAATGCATCTTACGGGATTTCAAGCTAACGGAAGTGAATCCTGTGAAGATACCCATAGGCGGGGAATATGAAGACTTAAATCTGAAAAACGACGAGCTTTTGTGCGAGAACAAGAAATCAGGAGAAGTTACAATCAAGGATTTTTAATCACTTGTCGGAAGTTTGCTCTGGATTTCAAGATGTACCCGTCCAGACATAAGTTTTGCGGTGCACAAGGTCACCAGGCGGACGCATGCACCAAAGGCAATGGATTGGGACTTAGCGAAAAAGATCGTGCGATATCTAAAGGGATCAAAAGCTTTGAAGTTGCAAGTGAAGTCGAAGATAAACGATGAAAGTGGCGTGGAAATTTGCGGATTCAGCGATGCAGACTAAGGACGACAGAAAGTCGACTACGGGTGGAATAGTTACGATGGATGGATATATTATAAACTGGATCTGTAAAAAAGAAGGTGGGGTATCTCTTTCTACGATGGAAGCGGAGTTTTACGCTGCTTCGAAGGTGGTAGTGGAGATGCTCGGGTTTTTCGAATTGCTACAAGAGATTGGAATAAAGGGTAAACGTCCTATAACCCTGTTCATGGACAACCAAGCGGTTTTAAAAGCATTGAGCGGAATGGAAGGAACGTCAAAACATGTCGACATTAGAGTAAATCGAAGTTCAAGGATGGAATAGTTCGAGCTCACTACGTGCCTACAAAAATCATGTTAGCTGATTTACTAACAAAAGCGGTTCCACATCCAAGGTTGAAGGAATTACGAGTTGCTTGCGGACTGGAATTGTCAATGGAAAATTCACATTAAGAAGGAGTGTTGAAAATGTTGGTTTTGGTGATATTGTGGAAAATATCACTTTTTGGAGATTTTCGATAATTTTATCCAATATGAATTTAGGCAGTGTCCTATTTTTGTGTTGCGGACTATTATTAGTAACGATCGATTATCAGAATAGCTTATTGTCACTTCTCAAAAGGAAAGTTACGAAACTTACCTTTTGAGATTGTGCTAGTAGCTAGGAATGCGCAGGTCTAGCGATAACACTTCTTAATATATTTACATTTAAACAAGTTCCTGTGGAAGTTTGTTTGGATTTATTGATTACTACCGGCTACTCAAGACTCAAGTTTCTTACCATCGCGCTACGACTATGGAAAACAAGAACTTACAACACGAAGAACATGTCATTTCAGGTGTTGAGAAGAAGAGTGCCGGTAGCTCGCTTCGGTTCTGTAGGTCAATACGATCCTGACAATCTGAAACTGGAAATGCCCCGTCGGGTTACAGGGTATCGGTGCCCCAACCCAAGCAATTGATCCGAATGTCGATCTCTATGATTTATCTAGAGATCGACATTCGGATCATTATGGTATCTATAAGACCGTACTTACACAGGATCATTTCTATAGTACTTAAGTACCTTATATTATTTTTCTAGGATGCAGACGAGAAGCTGAATCAGCAAAATGAAGTCGGCCTTGCTCCTTCAGATCCGGAAAAGTGCCTGATTCGGGGACCTCCTCAAGGGGCCAGCAAGGAACCGGTACGACTAGCAGAGTGGACCAAGTGATAGGCTTTGGTTGAACAATCTAAATTGTAGTATTGTGGGAGAAGTTTTGGTATCCCGTAGTACCACGACGCCAAGAAGCGTTTGGACAAAATCACAAGCATACGTAGGTGTGGTTTAAATGAGATTGAATTATCAACTAACTGGCACGTGTCACACCCAAAGCATGCTAGCATGGCTTGCGAACATGTTAGACATTTTATTAGTACTTTGGACGATCGTGACCTGGCATACCAGCTGACACCCCATAAACGGCCGAAGACTTGGAGCAGACGCTGCGGACATTACAGCGTACCAAGAGCCGAGAGCCAAAGGTTGAGATGGGGTCGAACAGGTATAGATCGAAAACCCACCCCGACCAGGTCAAGGCGCCTGCAGCCTGATCGCGGTCGATCACGACAGTGCCGGATCCAAGGAAGAAATCGCCGATCGAGTCTGAGTTCTGATCAAGAAGAACATCGTCATATTTTCACGGCCAAAACTATACCCCGAACAAGATCGATAACCGCATGTGCTGATGGCCGAAAGGGAAGTGGTAACCAGCCCGATCTGGCCGACATCGTCGGAATTGTGCTCCCTGCGGGTTAACCAAATATAACGATCGTGATTGCTGGAAGAGAATGACATGTGAAAAGTGCGACCGAAGGGGGTCATCCCCTGATCAATGTTGTTTCGTGTGTAAGACTTGTGAGAAGATCCATGAGGCGGGTGCATGTCCGATCGAGCATTTTTGCATCCAGATGCAAAGTGGTACGTGCCGACCAAGTATGCCGGTATGCTTCCACCTGACGTTGAAAAGATGTTATACTAGATCGCTTGTCACGTTGGAATCTGGTTCGATCCGAGCGGTCTACGTCAAGCATTTATGGATAAGTTGGTAACAGAGATAAGTACGAAGAAAAAGAGATACCCGACAACAAATATTCAAGTTCAAGTTATGTCGATCGATGTCCAATTCATATAATCAGAGTTGACTAATATTCCCAATCAAATGTCATTATGAAGCTAGGCTTATTGCCCGGTAAATCTCGTGGATATTGGAAGTATCACTCTCCCGACAAGAGGTTTAAACAGATAAAAGTCAATGGAAAAGGTAAATAACGAAAAATCTACTATATTATTTGACTGGGGCAGAAGTCTTAATTATCGTCTCCGACTTTGCTCATAAGGTTGGATGTCGCATAGACGATACTAAGAGACAACAATGTGTCGTGATCGGTGAGAGTTCTTATATGACCGAAGGCAGATCATGTGTCAAGATCATCTTGGCCGGATCCCTTATTTATTATTTTAATGCTTGGGTCGGCAGGCTAACCGGTCAGGATGCCATACTGGGGATGGATTTTATGGGCCCAGCCGGCATACGTCTCGACTTTTCCCATGGAACTTGACCCAGCCGGACGTAGTCCAGATACAACTATCTGGTCGGGGACCGTTGTACAGCAGAGCTACGTCAGCGGATGCAGCTGCCGCTGATAGTGTCAGATCTGACCTGGTGGTGCCATCGCTATCCACCAGACTGTCTGACGCTGCGGGTGTATCGTTTGATACAGCCGGGTTACTCACCGGGTGATCAGTCCCTTTGGGTCCGCCGCAGTCGATCGTTGGTTTGGCCATCCAAGGGATGGCCAAGATCACATCGAACATACGCAAATGGTGAAGATGGATCAGTATGAAAATATTCCGGTCGCCCGACCGGTCGATGTAATGATTCGACCGGCTGATAGGCAGCAGAAATTATGGTTGACTCGTGGCGAGCGATTGGTCTCGTCATTTATCAAAGGGGCCGTTATATTAGAATTGCAAAATTTACGATCAGTCACTAATTGTACACGAGGACATGGTTATAGGAATGTGGTTACCGGGGGGGGGCAAAGTACTTCGACAAATAGGATATGTTTCAATCGGGTCACGTAGATATACTGAGGGTAAAAATTGGTGTATCAGGCTACTACTGACCTGATCAGTAACTATATCAGTTGGTAGACGAAGATGCCTTACCCTTGGTACAGAATTCAGAATACATAAGTTACTTGTTAGAAACCAACTTCCAAGGCCGACCGGTGAAACTACGGTAGTGTCGAAGAAAGTTCGAAAATCATGGATGTTCTTACGGTCGGACCACATGTGGCGATCGAAACAAATGATGACGATAATGAACATCTTTTTACAGTCGCCATGAATGCTGACCGGGAAATGCTGAACTCAAACAGATGAAGGAGGCAGAAACAAATACATCCACAGGGGTGAACAAATCCAAAATGGAAATGGAAGCAGATCGGAAGACGGGTAACCTGTATATGTTGCCCCTGGCCATGACGGACTCGAAGAAATAGAACCTGAGCATGAACAAGTATGCACCCACCAAGGCGGCGACCCGTAAATTGATAATATCGAAGACGATATGGCTGTTTTCTGCCGGAGATGACGCCTAGTGTGCCGGGAGCACCCTGGGTGACCTACCGGTCGGCGACCCGGAAGTCAACACTCCTGAACAGATCAATCAGCTGAGTCATCTGGAAGAGGCGGCATTTGTTGATTGGAAAGGGCAACGCCCTACCCGCCGCCGCGTATGGAGCGTTTTGTGACATTGATGTAGGGGGCGCTAAACCGATCGTCCATCGTTGCCGTAGAGTCGCGCCACAGTATCAGAAAAGTGATCAAGGGCCTACTAGGTGCAAAAATTATCTGACCGTCATCCTCGCCGTGGGCTTCACCGATCGTAATCGTGATAAAGAAGAATGGAGTTGATATCAGACTGTGTATCAATTACAGGTTGATCAATAAGGTTACGAAACGGATGGTCTATACAATGCCCTTGATTAATGACCTACTTAAAAATTTGGATAAGGTCTTGTAGTACTATTCGTTAGAAATGACCAGTGGTTTCAGGGTCGTATCGATGACCGATCAGGCTCGGGAAATATCGGCCCTCGTTATGCCTTTCGTCTCTTTGAATGGAATCGGATGTCGTTCAGAATGAAGAACTCTCCTCAGAATTATCAGAGGCTGATCGACAATGCATTGTACAGTTGCTTCCAAATCGGTACCGATCGGAAAATAACCGAGGTGCATGATGTGTTCACTGAAGGCGAACCCGATCGGGATCTGAAAACCTTCGGTGTTAGGAAGCTGATCTTATATAGAGGACATCCTGGTCACAGCTACATCCTGGGATATACTGTGCGATAAGGTCGAGTGATTGCTCGATACCAGCGAGCGATGCAACTTGTCAATCAGAATGGTAAGAGTTTTTGGGGTCGACCGAAGGTCTCCTACTTGGGTCATAACGTGTCGATTCAGGGAGTCCTAACATCTTGGATCACTCAGCAACCTACCATTCCCCAGATCGTTAAAGGTCATGCAATCTTTCCTGGGTAGTCTAAACTACTACAGTCGGTTCGTCGAAGACTTCCCGGTTTACGCAGCGATTTTATATGAATTGAGAGAGGAGCCGCGGGAAAACGACGGACTAGAAGCATTTCTGGTCAAGACCGACCAGTCGGCCAAGCCTGAACAGTCAGCCTGTAAGGCCGATTAACAGACCGAACATCCTCCATCCGATCGGAAGGGCATGAAACGTGTCATGGTCGCATTTAATATGTTGGAGGCGAAGATAGCTACGGCCCTAGTTCTGAAGCATTTTTTCTGAAGCATTTTTTCTACACAGAAAAGATTCCGGTCATCTATATGCGAACAAATGGGCACTTCCGGCTGCCTTGGTCCATGATCATGATGGGGAATACTGCCCGGTTACCTTCCCAATCCGGCCCTTGAAGCCGACTAAATTTAATTACGGCATTGTGGACAAAGAAGTACTGGCGCTGTTACGTATGGTAGATGTCTGTTATGTTTTGTTGGTAACTAGACCGATCAAGGTATTTTCAAGACGTTCCACAATGGATTGGCTGTTTTCATCGACCGGAATTGATGGGAGAGGGGGGCGCCGGTCAGCATTGTTATCACAGTGGTCACTGGAGGTCATCAAATGTATTAGGGGCGAGGAAAGAAATTACCCTGGTGGCCAGTATAACACCACAGGCGGAGGTCGACAAGGCTCTGATCAAAATAACTCCTTGGAAGCAACCAAGGGAAATGACCACATTTCCCCCGCCACTGGTAGGTACCTGGTCGTCCTAAGTTTTGATGGATCGGCAAGTGTAAAAAGGGACCGGTTCCGTTCAGTGCTCTCTTGTGGAAACTTTCTGAGTGGTCCATAATATCCGCCGCCTTGGATTATACACCTGCTATCACGGTCAATAAAGCCGAGTATCGTGGTCTATTGCTCGGTCTGGTACACAAAAAAGGACAGAATAATAATCTGCAAGGCGCCTCGTCTCAAATTGCTAAAAGATCGTGTCATGAAAGTCCTACAAGAGTGGCTGAAACATGACCTTCTACATGTGAAAAGAGATTGGAACCTGAGCGCCGACCTCTTGGCGTCCACGATCATCACATTATACAAAATTAATAAAGGGTACTTTACTATCGCATCCTCTGTGATCGTTTTTCCGACCTGACATGCGCGATCAGGTCGAAAAAACGATCACCGAGGATACGATATTGCCTAGCGGTTCCATATGTTAGGGGATTGCTTCAATCCATAGAGAGCCTTGACTAACTTGCACACATAGTTTTGCTTGTTGTCCTCAAAGCCAGTCGGCTGTTCCATGAGTAGTTCTTAGTTTAGTTCGCCATGTAAGAAAGTTGTCTTTACATATTATTGTAGTGCTGCCAGCCTCATAAGTACAGTGCCACTCGTAACGTGTCAAATCTGATCACTGGTGCATATGTTTCGGAATAATTTATTCCATAGACTTGCTTAAACCCATGCACCACTAGCCGTGCCTTAAATCGTTGACGTAGCCCTGCTCGTCTTTCCTTACTGCATATACCCATCGATTGGTAATCACATTCTGTTCTGTGCGTACTTCGAGTTAGGCTTCCTTTCCCTTGTAGGCCGTATGTCCGTGTCTGACACGTCTGCTTTGTTTCGTGGAGTCTAACTTCCCCTGGCCCTCAGTGCACACCTCAACCAGTTCTAGATTGGTATCTTGTCTAGTTGCCACCTTATTATCTTCTCTAAACTCGAGACTTCTCATGTATTTCCGCACCTTGACAAACGGAGGTCCAGATGGAAGCTATTTGGCTTCATCACGTTGGGCATTATCTAGAAGTATCTCCATATACTACGACTGTATCGTATAGTATACGTTGAATCGTATGCTGTCGTGCCTTGCCGTTCCGACGTTCTGATATCCATCCACTTGTATCCTTTCGTGCTCGATGAGCACTTCAGCAGGATTCCTGTTCTTGTCCTCAGTCTTAGCTTCTCTTTTCGTTCATGACGTCCGTCTGATATGTAAACGAAAACCACACATCCCCACGTCCGTAGATGTGCTTCGTCTGGGCGTTCTTCATACAGAAGCTCATATGGTGTGTGGTCTCCACTTGCCTTGGACACAGTAGTATTCCACGTAACAACGACATGTAGTAGGCACTCATCCCATAGAGTATAGGGAAGTTGTGTAGCTTCTAGAAGAGTTCAATTCATCGTGACAATGACGCCATTCCATCGTTCTGCCACATCATTTTCTTGTGAGCTGTATCCGTTTGTTGTCTGCGTATTGATCCCAAGCTGTCAGCAATATTCTTGTAGCTCATAATCAATCAACTCAGTTCCTTGGTCAGCGAACAAATCTTGAACCACTTGTCTTTTGTGTTGGAATTCCATGTTTAGACTTGTGACAGTTTCTGAATATTCCACACTACACTTGACTTCTTGTTAATAGACATGTCCACTTGTAACTTGAAAATCACCCACAAAAAGCGGGAAATATTTGCTTCCACATATGGCACTCTTTTCTTCAATAGTATCCACATTCATGTGTAGTCGTTGCGGCAGTTTTTCAGCCCTCTTAGTTTTGGATGGATATTGCATTTGGCTTGTTTTTGTCACTTCACAAGGAACACAAGCATAGTTGTTCAACTCATTGTTGATATTAATGCCCTGAACCAAGTTATCTAGTTCCATTTTACTGAGTACCTTCATCACCGCATGGTTATAACGACGATGCACGTCTCTAGGTTAGCCTCTGTTTTTCTTGCTTTCTTGTTTGCACTTTTGGTTTCCTTAATGGTTGTTGTCACGCCATACATCCCCATTGGTGTAACGGCAGGTTGAGGGGAGAACTTGCGGTAGATATCCGCCATCTTCATAAATTTGATCTTGAATTAATTACATGGTTTCCCTGCTCCGTTCTCTCTTCAAACAGCACACCTTCTGGTTGCGCAAAATTAGCATTCGAAAGCCTCGCTCTTGCATTTGGTCTAGTGATATCAAATTGACGCGTGACCCTACACGCTTTGCAGTATACAACGTTGTAGCGTCTTCCCGTCTTGTATTCTGATCACCACGCTGCCTTTCTCCTTTGTGGTGACATGAGATCCGCTCATCATCACTAGCTGTCTTCCTTCAACTTCTTGAAGGTGTGTGAAGCATTCGCATACACCGCATAAGTCGATCTGGCTTCCACAGTTGAGCTTCCATTCAACAATGTCTTTAGATGTGTCTTCAGCATCAGTTGTCACCATAAGAAGAAAGACTTGCCCTCCATAGTGTGATCGCCTATCATTACGTCCTTTTTGTCTTGGACGGCTTTTGCCACGGCCACCTCTGCGGCCACTTCCATGGCTTCGGCTAGCTGCCCGGTTTCGATGAAGTGAGCGCCCTCGTAGTCCATGTGCCTTCCACACGCCTTCCGTTGGTACAATCGTGTACCCAATGCCCAGGCTCGTTGCTTATACGACAGTGGCTGCGTCTTATAGAATCTTCAACGTTTCTGGTGGTGCTCCTGCTTCTCATGCGTCTTATGCTCCGTATGCTTGGTCCGTGGCTCGCCCTTCGTGCCTCGACGTTGTATACTTGAAGTACGACCCCGCGCGCTCCTTCACGTCGTTGAACAGTGTAGTCATTCATCTTTTCCGCTTGGAAAAATCGGTTTCTCACTTGGACCAGCGTCAGCCCTGCACCAGGTTTCAGCGCCATTATCCATGAGTATTCGTTACTCAGTTCAGGATAGGTCTTGTTAGCAATATTCCTCCAAACTTCTCATCTGATATGCGGCCACCAGCATTCTCCAATTCTACGGCAAGCTTTACCATCTCATTGGTGTAGTCTTCCAGTTCCTAATGGACTCTCTAAGCGCAAACCTGGCGTTAAGGCTTAACACCGCGATCGAGGCCGGACAGTCGCATCGTTTGTAGAAGGTGATATTGGCTGAAGTTGACGGGAGGTCGCCGCGGAACAAGCTATACGTGCTACCAGAGATGCTATGCACGAAACTGCGAAGGGATCAACGCGATGATGCGCCTTTCGGTTTCTTATATCACAACATCGCTCAGCATTCTTGTTTCGCGCGTCTTCAATCTTTCTAGGCCTTCTACTAACGCCATCATCCCTTATGCAGCAAACTTTGCACTTATCTTGAGCTTCCAGATCGCACAGTCTACGGCGCCCATTAACTCAGGTACTCGAATTTCCCCACTAATGTTTTTGATAACCATCACTTCTTTTTCTCCTCCTTCTTCTTCTTCTCTTTCTTCTTCTTCTTCTTGATTTGGGTGTGCCGCTCGATATTCGGCGTATACGGAAGAAGAGCCCGTTGCTTCTTTAAAAAAACCACTTGACTTTTGTTGTCAAAATGCGACAATGTCGCAGGGGGTGGTTCCGGTTACTCTTAAGTATGTCTCATAGACGTCAATATCTTAAGGGCGGCGCTCCTATTTTTGAAGCAGGTTTAACGCATTTGGGATTTTCATGTGTTACACACTAGAAGGGTATTGGTGTGCACAGTATCAAAATGGCGCGCCCTTACGTAAGTTTGAATCTTGTGCTTGAAACACAAAGTTCGTATACATTTACTGCTGTGGTACCTCGGAGAAAAACCACATTCTATGTAATAAGACCAGTGCGCCTCATTTGTCGTTCCACGGGATGTTGCCGCTATTTACCGCTGTATTACCACTATCAGAAAACTTCTACCCATCAAGCAAGTATGAAGATGATTAAGTGGAAGGGCGGTGGTGTATAGAATCGAGCATTTTTTTCGGAGTTCTCGAATTATAGCCACGAGATATACGAGTAGTCTCCCTGTCTCGTGTCAAAACGACCAGAAAATGCTCAGCTGAAATAAAACGACTGCCTTAGCTTTTCTTGTTATGACCAACTTTTCACTGAAGTTGTTTCGTTAGCTATCTATTATCGGGAAACATTTCGATATGCCGACAAAGGCTGATCCTTAATCGTTGAACCAGACTAGGCAATGTATTGATGGGGACAAGCTTGCATCAAACCAAAAAAAATCTTACGGACAAACAATTAAAAAATCTTCTAGAGGGCATCAGCGCCAGCAATAATTAAAGAACCAAGTGTCGTTCGGATCTCAAGCTGAAATAATGCAACGTTTATTCGAATAGCATCTAACTACCATCGATCCATGGTATTCTGCTTGATAAGAGCACCTAAAATGAGCGGTAGAAGATTCAATAGCTAAATGAAAACATGACTCTTGCTCTGTCATGTTTAAATAGTCATTAAAATATGACGTGCTTATGCAGACCAAATCTGCATAACCTTGGGTCATCGCAGCATTGCGAAGCGACTTTCCCTACCGCGTGCTGCCAAATCACCTCCGAGGGTTTTTTTAACCCGGCGCTGTGGCATGGAAGGGTCAACCACCAAACCAAAATTCAGACCCGATTCCAAAAGTAAGCAAACATATCTTATAGGCGACGCGCTTATAATTGAGCAATTTTGTGTCATATGACTATCGTCAAAAAGATATACTTTAGGATATTTCTTTGTTTTTCTCCGGGTCTGGGCTTGACCCGTGGTCCCGACCAATAAGCATCCTCGCTTGGGATCAAAACCTGCTAGGTTTCGTTATTAGTTGTAGCCATTTCAGTTTAATGACTGTGTGTAATTGTACTTAATAGTAATAAAGGAGTGACCTGTCACTACTATGCACTTCTACGGTTTAATGCTGTAGGGTAGAGGAAGTATACAGTCAGTGTCGGAATGGCCCCGGAGAATCAAGGTGAGGTGGAAAGTAGGTGCCATGCTCTCTACTTTCTTACTGTAGCGCCCTGCGCTCCACCTGTGAGATTACCAACTAGCATCTCTCTTTTCACGCCCTATTTATGTTAGCTTAATATGAATATATATGCATATACAAATTCCTAGTTGAAGTTGAAGTTGAAGTTGACTTCAACTTCGTAACCACCCTGCGGTAGACTCCCTGCGTCTTGGGTAACTTCTCTCATATGTGTGTAACCGCTCTTCGGTAGACGCCCTGGGTCTTGGGTGACTTCTTTACATATGTGTATACTTTCAGCAACTTGGTCGTCATCCGGTATCTGGATATCCAACACACCCAGAAGAGATAAATGAGTATGGCGCAACAGACAAGAGAAGTACACATTTTCCAGTCTTATTTCATTAATAACAAATTAAGGACAGTTGAAAGGTGTTGCCTTCCATCTCGTCGAGTAAGAGATATATGTCAGCGTTGTTGATGTCAGCAAGTTCGTCCAACCTAGTATACCAGTCAAGTGTATAGTAATATACAAACACTGACTTTGCTGTAGAGTAGTTGTTGTTGTGAAAGCGTAGTCTGAATCAAACGAAAACAGTGACTTTAGTAATATTAAGTATTTTAAGAAGTGTTTATCTTCCTAAGCAATGTTAACATATACCTTGAAGACAAACTTGAAACTCTTGCGTAGTTTCGAAATCATTTTGTGTGCGACGTGTGAATATCGCCCCATGACCAAAATTAGCAATAGTCCAAGATTTATTTCATCCAATAGGAAATTTTAGTCCTTTCGATTTACACGAAACTTAAATTTAAAGTTCAAATTTCAACAAGAGCGGCAAGCATATTCGGCAAGAACAAATTTCCTGACAACTCCCTCAAGTTGAGACGTCAAAAAAGTACCTGATTCTAATTCAGTCTCATTGGGAGTAAAACAGAAAGGGTAACGTTACGTTAATAGCATATATAATGGTCCTTTCAGAAGCGATGTCACATTTATAGTATTGGATTGTATTTATTTGCTCGGGATCGCAACCATCTCGTTGGCGTTGGTGGGTATCGTGAGTGCCATCTTTCAAAATCAACTCGTGCTTTTATTGTACTCGCTCGTTATGATCGTCGCCATGACAGCTTTTTGTGTCCTCGCCGGCATAGCCTTCAAGTTTAGAAACAAAATGATAGGATGAAAGAACACCCTTTTTCTCGCAAACGACGAGACCATGCTGAGGAAATTTACCGAGGCTTACAGCCCATAAGGTATTTCCCAAAAGTAGTAGTAAGGGTCCCGAAAGTAGTATTTTTCCCAACAATAGTACTAGAACCAATAAAAAACGGAAAAATGAATACAAGTAGACCGTGGCAGACAAAGCCGAGAGGGGAGCGCAGTCTCTTCATGTGATACAGGCAGGATCGAACTCAACATTGCTAACGCATCTGCTGCACTTGGTGGTGTAATTGACGTGCGTCGTTTTCATATTATCTTTCATGGAACCACATGACCGGTTTTTATCTGCTGAAGGTACATTCATTTACATCCTTTCCAAATTCGAATTGAACAAAGCACGCTGATAAAGATGAAAAATTCCTGGTTTGCTACGCTGCTTTGGCCTTGCCGTCACTCCCCTCTCGGCTTTATCAGTTGCTTCTTCTACATATAAGGAACTCTCCTATAGAAAATTCCTAGAATTTGAGACCAAATACCCAAATTATGCTAAGGAATTCAGTGTGCACGTCTAGTAGAATCTATCTATACGTAAAGAGATCCTGTTGCGGCGGAACAAAAAGATGGTGCCTTGCGAATAACGGATGAGACAACGGTTCCTGACGCGCGGAACAAAAAGATGGTGCCTTGCGAATAACGGATGAGACAACGGTTCCTGACGCGCGGAACAAAAAGATGGTGCCTTGCGAATAACGGATGAGACAACGGTTCCTGACGCCCTGAGCTAATCTCCAGTGGTGCTGTACATGGCAATGAGCGGGTGGTCCTCAAGTGGTCGTTGTACTAGCAGATCTCTTGCTATCGCACGCAAGCAGAGGTGACGGTAACCCGTGGCTTCGACACCTTGTAAAGACTCGAACTATTGTAATTGTACCAACCGCTAACGCATAAGGATACGACCACAACGACCGCAGGGAGCTCGACGCGGATCCAAATCGCGACTTTCCCTACAACTTGAACGCTAGCGAGGAGTGTGGCTGCTCGAGCGCTAAATGAAATATGGTGTGACCACTTGTTCAGATTGGAATCACTTTTCATGCTGGCAAAAAATGCATCACGTACGAGTGGAATGGTATGAGCCACGTCACAAAGTCTGGTACTACTAAGTACCAACAACCAAAATGGAAAATGAATACAAGTAGACAAAGCCAAGAGGGGAAGCCAAGCACAGCTGAGAATGAATAGGGTGGCAAGCTTCACCAAATTTATGTGTAAATTACCACACTCAAGAGCGAGCACCCAGTGGTTGGTGCTATTACTATTTTTGGTAATGGTACTACTTTCGGGACCTGGCTGCAGTCTTACTGCTACTTTTGGGAAATACTCCTGGTCATGATCCCATCTCGGAACATGAGCCCATATCAGATCATGAGCCCATCTCGGATCATGAGCCCATATCAGATCATGAGTCCATATCGGATCATAAGCCCATTTCGGATCATGAGCCTATCTCGGATCATGAGTCGCATACGGGACACAGCAGATCAGGGCTTATCTGGACTTCCTTTAACCAATAACAGCGGCGGGGTCACCCGTTAGGGAAAAGTCCACCTCTGTATAAGTCACCTCGGTTAGGCTCTTAACCAAAGAGCCAACCAATTTAGAGAAGACACACCGACCTTTCAAAAAAAAATGTGATATGGGTGAACAAAAACAGTGTCATCCATGTCTGTGAGTTTTGTGTGAAAGTGCTTGTTTAATTTTATAACCAAGGATCTGTTGACTTAGCCGACCTCTTCGAGGTCAGTTGAGTCAACCGAGATGGCGACCACCATCTGACCAATCAGATGCCCCCATTTTTTAAACCGAGCGAGTTGATAGGAATGCCTCTTAAGGTGCGTTTACCTCGGATATTTGAGAGGACATGACTCGAACCTAATTTCGGATCACTAGGATTTTTCCTTAAGTAATAAAAGGTAATAACGTATACTCGGAGTAGTTTTTTGGCCCTTGTCCAAGTGGCTGGCACACTGTACTGTATTGAAACAAGGGTTAGGGTTATGTAATTTTGATCGTTCAGAAACGACGTTCCGGACACTGTCCATGTACCCACATTAATTCATGGTATTTCTACTGAGCATGCACGCAGTACTACACCTTTTCCAGTCCAAGTTCGGCAAAGAACAAATTAAGAACGGCAAGAACAAAAGCAAATTCGGCAAGAACAAATCCAATTTCGTCATTTCCTCTATAAACAAGCAGCTGTCAAAAATAATTAAATCTAGAAACCTTTTACGCACCACTCACTTATTCTTCAATTTAACACGTACCCTACAATTGACCGTTATTCTTCATGGCTCCAGTTTCCTCCTGCACTGGGCTGCGCGTCATAATTATGCTGGAGCCGTCGAAGAGCTTCTTTCTGTGGATGCAGATTGTTTGTCAGTGGATTGCGAAGGAATGACACCGCTTGCATTTGCCGTGAGTGGTGGTCTCTTACGAAGTGATTGTGTAAAATTATTTGTTCGTTTTGGCGCAGGTATGAACACGATCATTTCTAACGAATAGGAGGAGACCGATCTTCACCTCGCGTTGCGAAGGGGATATAAAGATACGGCGTTAGCTTTACTTGTCGAGAGAAACGCTGATTTGTACACAGTCAACGGAGACGGTCGTCGTGCGATTGAGTGCTGTGCATCAGCCGAGTTGCAATATGCAGTTAAAGTTGCTGGTGGTTGTGTCGACGTTGTGCTCTCCTTTGACCTGTTTTTCGTAGATTGGCGGAACGCGTACGTGCCGGTATTGAACATAATTTCATGACCGTTTACATGCGGTCCGAACGGGAAGATGCACTTGGAAAAGAAGAGGGACCAGCATCGGAAAAATCGTTCAAGGTGATAAAAAATGCTTCAGCAGTTGTCTGTATGCTCAGCAATGGGTATGCGGAGAGTGTCTTATGTATGGATGAACTCGCGTTTGCCAAACAACATGAAGTTCTCGTCGTGCCTATTTCATGTGAATCCGTGACAATGTCCGAGGAATTACAGATCTTCGTCTTCACGCGTCAGATTGTACCTTTCGGTCAAGCAGTAACTTTGAATCAGTTGAAGACTGCCGAGCTCATCGAATATGGCTCTACTATATCAGACTCGTCCACCGTCGTGGATCACGTCGCCTTCGGAATTGATGAAGACAAATTCCAAGAAAGTTTAAGAAGTCATATCGATGGCTTGCGAGATGAGGTGGAAATGCATCGGCTTGGTGGAGATCGTGATCTGGCTGAATTAAGGGTGAGTACACCTCAACCTTTAAATAAAGCTGCAACCCTGAGGCGTCGACGGCTAGAAGATGGTGTGAGCGCTGTCATTGCACTTGGTGACGGAAAGAGGGATGCAATGGGAGAAAGCTCTTCGTTTTCGATCTTTGTATCGCACGGTGATTGTCACCGGGACTTTGTGACGCAGTTGCGTACCGAGTTGCGACGTCATCAGCTACCGTTTGGCGTGGATCCCATGACAAATGTATCAAGCACGAAGGAGCGTATTTTGGCGGCCAAAGATGCAATCTTACAGAGCACGGTATTCTTGGTAGTGCTGTCCGAGCGTAGTGTAAAGCCTGAGCTGGTTAGTGACCAGTTGGCGTTCGCAGAAGACAAAGGGAAAGTGATTGTACCAATTTATCTCTCCAAGAAACCCCGAGGCGTGGATTCTACTTTGGGCGATCTTCTTGAGCAGGAGGGTCGAGCATACATTTTCTCGAACGATATTAGCTACGGACGTGGGTTTAATGAACTCTTGCGCGATCTCCGGACAAATGACGATGAAGATGCTCGTTTGAATGGTGCTGGGGTGTCGTTGTTGTCAAATTCAGTTGCACAGGCCGCAGCTCGTCGATTTATGCGCAATCATCATATCTTTGGGGACCGCGCACACCTCTCTCGTGCTAGCATTAGTTGAAATAAGTGCAATACCGTAAAGCTAATGGTGAAACAATGGAGACGTTTACAAGAGCCCAATGTTCACATTAGTATTGTATCTATGCAGATCGACATGATAACATATATTATCACAACGTTGGGACGGCATCAAGCGTTCTGGCGCGGACGTTTTGCTATGCGTTCCATTCGTTCCTCCTTGTCTGCAGCCTCCGCACACGTAGTTTTGTCTCATGTGGGTCGTGAACTTGTAAGACATGTTGAATATGTTCCTGTATTGTATTTTCTTTTTTTGCATCACAAGTCGTTAATTGTAGTCTATTTAGTCTTAAGTACTATTAGCTACTATAAAAGATTTCATTTCCTGCGATATTCTATCTTGAACCTTTGCCGTCCGCTGCTCTTCCATGTAACTCGTGGCGGTCTGGCGCGGGTTTAGATTTCCATCCACTTCCAGTAAACACTCAAGGCATATCTGGAGCTGCATCCCTTTTATCCTTAGATCCGATCTTCGTTGCTCATAAGCTGTAGCAGCCCTTATTTGTCCCATTGTTTTCGCCCAAATGAATTCCGTATACTTGAATTGATTCCATTCCTGTTGCTGGAAAATCACCAAATTCCGTACACGCCAAATCCAAGCCATTCCTATTGAGCATATGGCCCACCATAATCTCTGCACTTGTTCCAAACACTCTTTCGCTTGCTCATCACACCTGTTTTCTTCTCTCAACTTGAACCTGGTCGATATTGGTGGCGCCCTTCTGCTTGCAATCAAGTGCTGAAATGTACGAACCATTTCCAGAGAAACCGCCCATCCTTGCCAATAACTGATAAGCCGGGCCCAAAACGACATGGCCCGCTTACACCCCCACACAATATGTGTGACCCCTTTCCCCTCTGCTTTGCACTCCTTGTCGAGGCGGCAGGCGTTATCAGCTTCGTATCCCGGGTAATATACGTTCAACTGGTGCGTCGCTGCTCTGTACACCACCCAGATTTGGTAATCCGTCAGCATATGTCCATGAAACCATAAGTCATTTGTCGATTGCTCCTGAGCCACTCGCCCCCAATCTTCCCGGTCATTTTTCTTCTCCCATCTATGTAGCACTCCTGGTAGTGGTTGTGATACGTACTTGTTGTACAGTTCTCGAAAGGATTGGCGTAACCAATGCCGCCATGTCCGTTTCCGTAGTCCGTTTTCCATCCGCCATGGGTACCCGTGTATTAGAGGGTTTGCTTGAAATACCAAGTTCTTCAACTCTTCTGTTTCAGCTTTCCTGTCCTCCTTAGCTCCGTTTATTTCGTCTACTCTCCACTCGAATCCGTCTTGTTGTTGTCTGCATGTCCACTTGTCTCCCGATTGTGAATCCCTGCCGTGAATAACTCCTTGCTCGTGTAATCGCCAAACAACATTGCGCAAAGTCCCATGATGAGAAAGCAGCTGCAGTGTTGGCCCCTGACCTATATATTGGCCCACACACACCCTTGGGGAGCACCATATTATTGTCGCTAGCCATCTCAAGACCTTCGCTCTGGTGTGCCCACCTTCTGCCTTCATTTGAGCTGTCCACTTGTATGTGTTCCAGCTAGTGCGTCTTATCCGTAACTCCTTCAGAGTTACCTTCTCGATCTTGTCATATTTTCGCCATGGTATCGTCCCTTGGTTCGCTTCTAGAATCCATGGGTTGTTCCACCAGTTATATTCCCCAGAAGGATGCTATCTCTTCGGGTATTGCGTCATGTCATGGTACTTCATCAACACAAATGTTAATATCAACTCTCTCACCGTCCCTTACCGCTACCGTTGGAAACATTTCAGTGTTCTGAATTCTCGTTAGTGCTTTAGTAACGTTTTGCTTCACGTACCTCTTTACCTTTTCGTCTTGTTCCGGCTCTGGCCCTAAATATTGTGATAACGTTCGCAATGTTAGGTCCCATCCCCTTCCTCTACTCAAAGTATGTGCGTGAAACTGCCTCGTCTCCGGTGATAGGAAGCCTGTTCCCCCTATTGTTTGATAGAAATCTCCAAATAGCCGTCATGCAGCCGAATACTTTGAAGCAGGTTCCATCAACCAGCACGCTGCCTCTTTAACGTACTGTGTATGAATCGCCAATGGGATGGATATCAAACCCAAACCCCCTGCATATCTTGGCGTATACACTAGTGTGGGTGATATCTTGTGTCTTTCTCGCCCACCATCACCCGTCGGATTCCACACGAAGTGTTTTTGAAGCAGCAATAATTTTTGTCTTACTTCCTTGTTTGGCGAGAAAACCTTCGCAGTGAAGAGAATTGCTGGAAGTGCAATCGCGTTGAACAGCTGGACTCTCTCCATTACCGATGTACCGCATTTTGCTGCTACAATTAACTTTCTTTGTATCGCCTTTATCCGATGTGCCCAGTTACGTTCTGAGAGATTGCGTTTTCCAATCTCGTATCCCAGGTATCTCGTTGTTCCTTCCTCTTGCAATACTGGTATCCCCTGCCAGCTTGTTCGTTGCTCCTCTTATTTTCGAAAGATATGTGCGCATTTTGTCGGCTGCACCTGTAATCCCGAAAGTTCCCCAAAAGTTTTAACCAATCGCAAAGCTATTTTCACTTGACTCGCGCGTTGCAAAAAAATCGTAGAATCATCTACGAGCGCCGAAAATAAGTGCTGGTATTTTCGGTTTCTGTCACGTAGTGTTATTCCTTCCAAGCTCTTCTCTTTGTGTAGTGCGATTCCCAAAGGCTCCACAGCTAGAATGAAAAGTAATGCAGCTAATGGGCAGCCTTGACGTATTCCGGACTTTACGTTCATCTCTTTTGAGAGCTCTCCGTTCACCAAAAATTGAGCAGTTGTCCCACAATGTAGTGTCTCCATGAGTTGAACGAATGTCTCTGCAAAACCAAACGTTTGTAGCACGCTCAGTAAATATACTCGATCTACCGTATCGTATGCCTTAGCGAAGTCTAACAATAGCACACTCCCACTGTCTTCTGCCGCTTCCCGAGGTTGTGCTTTCCCGTGTTCTAATATTGCCATCATGCTCATCAGTGACCGATCCATTCTGCGTCCATGCACGAATCTTTGCTGTGACTCACCAATTAGCCTAGCCAAAAATGTTTGTAACCGCCGTGCTAAGATTTTAGTGAAAATTTTGTATCCAGTCTGCAAAAGTGAAATTGGCCTGGAATCCATGGCGTTGGTCGAATCCCCTTTCTTTCTCAAGGGGATGATCACTGCTTTGAAGAAAGAGGGCGGCGGATGCCCTCCCCCCATGATATCGTTAAAAGTTCGTAATAAAGCATCCATCATATCCAATACAAAATCCTTACAGAAATCATTGTTTAAGCCGTCCTCACCCGCTGCTTTTCTCCTCTCGAGACTCTTGACCGCTGAAAGTACTTCCGATTCACCTATAGGGGCCATCAAAAATGTATTCTCCTCTTCCGTAACCGTTGGGAACTGGTTCCTTGGGGCGAATCCGTCGAGATGATATTGTAGCTCTGTATCCAATGTCTTCCTGTGGGACACCCCCAAAATCGGGTCCCAACTCTTTACAAACTTATCTGCTATAGACATTCCAGCAGCGATTACTGAAGTGCTCGGTACTGTAATGTTCGTAACTGTCTGATTGCTCTCCCAAATTGCTGTCCGTCTGAACAGCCATCTTACTGTTGCTGGAGACCTATGAAATCTCCGGCCCATTCTCCATTGATTTTGTCGTTTCAATTCATCATACTCTACCTCGATACATTGTTGTCTTGTCTTCATGTTGTCGAACAGTAACATCTTTAAACGTTGTGCCTTCCTTCGCCGCTTATTCGCTCGTCGTGTAGTTACCTTTTGTATTGCGTATTTCCACTGTCTGACTATGTCATCCCATGTCTCTACATCTCCATTGCCTGCTGCTTCTTGGTGGTGTACAAATTGCCGTATTTCATCTTGCGCGTTCTCTCTTGCGGTCCCGTTTACCAGATATATAATCTTCGAGTGACGTCTGGGTTTCCGACTTCGCCTCTCCTCACTGTTTAGAATCAACATCACTTCTTCATGATCGGATGGGATACTTGGATGTTGCACTTGTGTCCAGTGTATCCTCTTGAACTGGTCTTCGGATACGTAAAACCTGTCTAACCTACTCGCCGAATTACCCCGCCAAAAAGTGAATGGGATGTATTCGGTATCGTGCTCTTCTACTGACACATTGTAGTGCGCCAACTGCGAATCTCGTAGACGCGATTCATTAAGTAACTCCGTCAATTCTCCACATTCTGTCTTGACTCTGGTCGATAACCCACTTCTATCTAACACCGGGTCTTCTACACAATTAAAGTCTCCACACAGAATAATGTAGTCTCTTCGCTGCACAAACCACGGCCTTAAACTTCGATAGAAACTTGCCCTAGTTGCCGTTGTATGTGCTGGTCCGTAAATATTAAGTATACTCCATTCTCCATAACAAAACGCAATCATCCTTGTGGTCCACAAATGTTCGTTCCAAACCGATATCTTCTTTACAAACCGGGGAAAGAACAAAACTCCCACTCCGCTCGTTCTATCGTGCCCAATACTCCAGTATGAAAGTCGTGTATTGTCCTCTCGATAGTTATTGACCCGCTCCCACATCTTGGTTAACGTTGTGACCTCATCCTGTGAGACTACATGCGTTTCTTGAATCATCACTCCAATAACTCCTGCTGTACTATGGTCTTTCACCCAGGCTTTCATCCAGTCATATCTTCGTTCATTAACAAAACCTCTCACATTCTGAATGACGGACTTGATCTTGGCTCCACCCGTTGCCGTTTGCTGCTGTCTTAATGTTTTCTGTGACCTCCATTTACTTATATTCACGCTCAGTGTTTGCGCATACTCTTCCGCGGTAGGGTAAGAAGTGCCTGCTGCAGTATGAGACCGTCCTTGTCTGATCGCGTCCGTGTTGCCCTTAGTAATGACTCGTCAGCGACTCTGGCTGCGCATCTTCCGATTCCTCCACTGTTATGATTTCACCGCCGACTACCGAGAGTATGAAGCTGTGAAGTTCCGCCCACTCCGCGCCTTCTGTTGTCCCAAAGTGAGTCATCTTCTCCCTATATCGCGTGTTTACCTTCATTGCTTGTAAATGTCGCTTTAGTTTTACTACGATGGTGTCATCCAGCGCTGCGTCCTCCCCTACTACTGCTGCTATTGTCGCCCCGTATATATGCACAAACAATAACAATTTACTTACCATATTCCGCCGTTTCGGAGCGCATAATCTAATGAAGGCATTATGCCCATATGCTGCATGCCGGAGCTTTGCCCACTCCTGCGCGCTGTTCCGTACCTTGTCCTTCTGTTTCTCGTTCTGGAGTATGTGTACACGCTCTTCCCAGTCCGCGAACTCAGTCGCCGCTACTGCTGATACCTTCTCTCGCTTTCCTTGCAGTATTACTTCCTCCCAACATTGCTTCCTCCAATCCTGGGCCATCATTACAAATATGTCCTGATGCAATAATTGGAGCAGTCTATGTGGATGAGTAAAGTGCGCTAGCAGATGTATGACTGCCTCTCCGTCTGCCGTGATCGCTTTCCTCCATTCTCCAGTCGTTGCGTCTACTTTCGGGATTACTACTCCTTGCTGAAACCTCCACGTCTCCGCCATAGTATCCCAAGCCGCTTTCCATCCTACCTCATCCATTTCCGCCTCCGTGGGTGACCTTATTGTTCGGTCAAATTCATCATATAATTCTCGTCGTGTCAGTGTCCCACACTCTTCCTCCTTCTTCTCCTCTGCCTGACCCTTAGCTGTATCCCGTGTCCAGTCCTCTCCCGTTCTTTTTTTTCTCTTGCGCGGTAGTACCGGTAGTCCTTTGGCTCGCCCCGTATTCTCTTCACCCTCGTTATACTCCGATTCTTGACTATTACTTCTTGATGTAATACTGTCCTCTGCCGATTCGCCTTCTAACGTCGCTACTCCGCGGAGGTGGTTGTACCATCCTGTTAACTCCCTCTCCGTCACATCAAAAAACTGTGACACCGCTTTCCTTGTCTGGGTATTTGTCATATCTGCTTCCAGTAACTTGATCTGCTCCTCTTCCGGTCTCCACGTCACCTTTTCGTGCAGTAACGCTAGCAGTCTCCGCGCATGTGACGTCCCTTGCCGCAATAGGGTGTCCATTTGCCACCTGAATACATGATGTATCTTATTCTTCTCTCTCTTCTGCTCCCCGTTGTGCATTTGCTCCCCTGTGCTACTCACCAACACTTGTCTATCTTCCATGCCTGTCTCTTCTCTTTGTGATAACTCGTTCCCTCCTGCAGGCCCATCCCCAATGTCTCGCGTTGTGTCCTCCATATCTATGTCTCCTGCTTGCTGTGCCCCTCTCTCCTCACCTTGTTGTCGCCATCCGTGGACGAATGCTTGATAATGCGCGTGTTGGAAAAAGAGAACAATAGGTAACTTGACCCCCTCCCCTTCTGCTTTCGCTTTCAAGGTTAGCACGCGTTCAATACAACCCCCTACTGTAACAGGATATTCCCCACATGTCGCATACTTACGCTTCTTAAATATTCTCGTTTCCGGGGCGTAGTGAATCGCCCCTAATAAACCCGAAGCTGCGTCCTTGCTAATCACAAAGATGTCACGTTGTAGGAATGTCCCGATACTACATAAAGTATCATTGCTGCCCCATGTTTCTGCTCCAATCATCTCACTTACCTGTGAAGGACTTCTTTTATATGCCTCCAGATATGCTCGAAACTCCATTTCCGTGGTCTGAGCTGACATCCTTTCATATCCCCTTCCTAAACTTCTCAGCGTCTGCTTTCTAACTCCTGGTGGAAACTTGATGGCAAAGTCCATCTTTGCTCTCGCTACACAACCGTCCTTGATACTCCTCGCTCCTTCCTCTAAGAACGTAAGATCGTCCGTCAAATTTGAATTGAACATCGCTTGTACCACTCCATACGCTTGGCAATTTCCTGTAGCCGGTGTCTGGACCAACTGAAGTCCCATCATTATCATAGCATCCGGCAAGTTCCACTGCCGATCTTGTGCCCAGTCTCCTTTGTGCCAAGAAAACTCCGCCAAAGGGCCTAATGTCTGGCCTAGGCTTTCCTCCAATTTCTTAATGCGTTTCTTCGCCGCCGCTTCTTTTACTTGTAATTTTGTGTTCTCCCGTTGTTTATCCTTGGGTGTCGCTCCCACTCCAGTCCCTTTCGTGTCTCGTACTCTATTGGTACCCCCTGCTCCGATAATCCTCTCTCGCTTAGCATCCACCTGACAAGCCGGCTCCTGGTCCGGTTCCTTGTGACCATTGTCCCGATTCTGTTTGGATGCGTTTCCTTGTATACTTTGTTGCTGCCCGTTATGCTCGCCGATCTCATCCCCCTTCGCATCCACTCGTTTGTGATCTCGTCCGTTTTCTATACCCGTTTTTTTTTTCATGTATCCCTGTATGTACTCCTTTACTTACTGCTGGTTTCTTTTTTTTTCTACATCGATCCATTTTTCCTCTTTCTCTGGCTCTGTTGTCGGTAGGCTTTCATCACTT
The DNA here is from genome assembly GCA_001887855.2 of Sclerospora graminicola. NCBI lineage: Eukaryota > Oomycota > Peronosporomycetes > Peronosporales > Peronosporaceae > Sclerospora > Sclerospora graminicola. The sequence continues at coordinate 11,609 of MIQA02018204.1, read as the reverse complement.
CCTCCTCCAGTACTTCCTTCTCCAGTCCCCTCATCCGTGTCCCTTGCTGTCACCGCGGTTCCTTTGGTCTGGTCTCCTGCCCCAGTCTCGTTATTGTCCACCGCTGAGGTACTGTTGTTGTTCATGGTATCCTGAATGGTAGTTGTATTTTGCGCCTTACAGATTTCTGTGGCTTCTTGTCGTAGCTCTTCCATACTGGTGAAGGTCGGCGGTGGTACCTTGATGTCGTGTACTTCCTCCACCGATACATTCAAGCAGTGTTTTTCCCGTAACGTGTTCTCCGACGCCGGGCATCCCCGCATCTGATGCCCGACGTCCCCGCACCTCAAACAATGACGCCTTCCTCTGGTGGCCGGATGCTCCACTAATAGCAATATTCCACACCACCAAATTCTCTTAATTCCCACAAACTCAGCCGGACAACCTCCAGCAGCTATTCGAAGCTCCCAGTCTAAGGAAGCCGTCGCCATCGGTCCGCCTTGGTCTAGCTCTTGCAGCCTAAAGGATACCTTGATCTTTGCTTCTAGGAACGCATTGAACCTGAGAATATCAATGTTTCTTGAGATCTTCCGTAGTAATAGAGTGTAGACAGGTTAAGCCCCAATAATACCTCTTGATGAATAACCTTGTCTCTTCCATACTGAAGTGTTCTCCATCTCTTCTATTACAGCATGTTCGTTCTTCAGGCGATGCAGCTGTTTGTGATAGGGTACTTCAATCCTTTCATATTGTAGTGCCGCCTCCCGCGTGTAAAAATGAATGTTTAAACGGTGATTAGAATGATCATAGCTAATACCTTTCACTTTCGCCAACATTTCCCACAGTTTACCTTGCGTCATCCCTCTTGCCGTCGCTGCCATTGCAATGCTCTCCTGTATACTTCTCGTACTCTGAAAAACCCCCTTAATTGGCATTTCTCCTTTCATGTCCATGCTTAGACATCCTTCCACTTGCATTCGAATAGTTAAAATTAGCCTCAACCGTTGTCCATTGGTCATGATACTCCATAAGAACGGCGGCAAATACCTCGCTATTATCGTTCCTTCTGCTAGACCCTTGACTATCCGCCATTCTTCTGCTGTTCCTTCTCGTACTCGCCCTTCCAGTCCCGACGCCCCCTCTGTTTTACAGACTTTATACAGAGCGTTAATCTCTGCTTGATCATAATGCGCTTTATTAAATAGAAAGTCGTCCTTGATCTTGGGTCCCTTGGACTTGTCCTCTTTTTCACCCGTCACCTTATGTAACTAATCCGCCAGTACATCTCCTGTTTTCAACGCCACTTCTACTTTCCCTTTCCCTATGCATTTCGCCAGTACATTTTCTAGGGATTGCTTGGTTCTTGCGTGGATTTGGCATGCTTCTCTCACCTTCCCTTGCCATACTGTCCATTCCTGCTTCTGTTGTACTACCATCAGTTCAAACAGGTCGATCAGCCGTTCCTGTTCTGGTACTGTGATCCGTGGTAGTTTCGTTCCAGCCAATTGACTTCCTGTCTTCTGTTGCACCATCTGACGAAAAAGGGCCTCAAACAGTTGCTGCATCAGATCTATCCACGTCTGTAGCCGGGGTCTTTTTTGTGTCGCATCCTGAAGCGCCTGTGCCAACACATCAGCTCAGTCCTGTGGTGTAATCTCTGGCTTCTCCTCTTCCTTCATCTCCGTATCGTGTTCCTCATAGCATTCCGTGCCACAAGAGGTCTCGTCCACGTGATTACCTCCCCCTTCTGTCTCGTTAATACTGCCCCCTCCATCTAGTCCTGCCTCTGCCGAGTAAGTTCTACTCTCTCCGTTTCCTACAGTATTATCCAGTTGTTCATCCGACATATACCCCGCCACCTGGCTTAACTGTGATTCCAGGACAATTTCATCCACGGGCTGGGCTTCTTGTTCAGTCCCCTGCTCTTTCGGAGTCCCCGTTGATCCGTCCCCAGGATCCCTCCTTACTTTTACCTCCCCTCCATCTTCACCGGGCCCTTCTCCAGTATCCTCCATCTGCTCCTCAACTTCGAAGTGCTCTCTCTTAACTTTGTAGTCGTGATCCTACTCCAACCAGCGCCGGGTTGGGAGGGCTTTTCAGCAAAATCAGAACTTAACGGTACAGTGTATTATACATAGTACCAATACAGTGTAGAGCGTGCATAAAAACGGACCGATCTTTTATAACCTTGGCAAATTAATGGCATTACGTGTTGAAGGTAATATTAAAGTTCATATACGTGCTCGGTACATCGTGAAGCCCTCTGAAATCTGTTCGAGGGTGGACCGTTCTTATGGACGCTCTATATTGTACATCATTCAATCAATTGTACATAATTTTAACAATTTCCCTTTATTTCTAATAATAATAAAAAATCAGTTTATGGAAGCCCTTAACAGCGTTTGTCACAAGTCTGTTGTAATTTCAGCGCTTGTGTCTGTATTCGCATCTGCTGCTCTTGGATGTGCTCGAGCAATTTGATCGTTGCGTCCGTGAGTTGCTGCATTTGCCTTTGGTGTTCTCGAAGGAGGATATAGCCAAAGACAAGCAAACCTACCACGAGCAATGACATCAATGACGGCGGCAATCGAAATTGGGCACATTGCGTTGCACTCGAAGACGACGTGTCCAATTTAGCCGTTAATCTATCACCCTTTTGACGCGTATCTGGACTTTCCCGCTTTAAGAGAGGATGCTTAACGTTTCCTGCTTCCGAATCGAGCTCGCTAAAGCTGCCAAAAGCAGGTAGCGACTGTTGAACCACCCGATTCCGCTGGGTCTCGAGGAATTCAATCGATTGTTTCGCCCATGCCTCGAGTGCCTCTTTTGACTCGGATCGCGTGGACGAATTAATTTGAGACTTAAACCACGTGGCTTTGAGAAAATTCACGACCAAGCCAACTTGAACATGGCAATAATTGTTGCCATCCCGAGAAAAGACGTAGCGCATTTCGACTTCAAAGTAATCACTAAATGGAATTTTACTCATCCGATTCAATTCTGCAATCACAAACCGATCCCATTTCTCGCCCCCATTCGAGCTTTTGTCGAGACGAAAGCGTTGCGTCCTCGTACACCCAGCATAGGGGGGTAACCCGGGAAAAGACGTCTTTGGGGGATGCTGGGATCGCACGATCCGAGAGAGTGTGTAGTCTTGTTCCTTCGAGATTTCAAACCCTTTGTCAAGTTCGGAAGCTTTGGAAGAAGGATCGATCGCTTGCCACGACTCAATGTGAATGTCAATGTCACGGGCCTTTTCCATCGTTGCGTACGAGAATTCTTGTCCCGGACCATCATTCCACAATAGATCGAACACGCGCTTGACGTCGGCTCGCAAGTCACAATCCAACAGAATGGTCATCTTTTCAAGCAGCGGATCGGGTGGTAATGGCTCTAACGGCTCTTCGTCACTCGCCGTTGATTTTCCGTCATCCGTGTGGCCATCGTGCTCGACAAGATCACTCAGAGGGATTTCTGTATTGGGATCTTCATCGTCACCATCAATAAAGCCAACGGTCGAAATGGGCGTCGACGAGGACAAGAGAGAGTGGCTCGAATTCTTTGCGCAAGACGACACAAGGTGCTCCGAAATACGTTTGTACGATCGTCGACGATCCAAAGCTTGTTTTCGGAGCTCTTTTGAGCTCGGGGACTCGAAACTTCGGATTTTGCGCGCTTCTTGACACGCTCGAACAAGCTGATCGAGTCGAAGGAAACACATGTCCCGCAGTCCATTAAACTCCGCCAGAAAGAACGCTTCTTTCTCCTTTGTCTTGACCTGCAGACCATTAATGTAATAAAACTGTGGCTTCATAAGGGATAGAATCTGAGCATACGCTACGATCCGCTTGTTTGCGTCAACATAACTCTGAAAACATAACCGTTTACGTGTGAGGACAAGATGACCGTAATAAGGCGTTGTCTCGGAGAATAGGGCACAATTGAAGATGGCAACGGGCGATTCTTCCTTTGGTAGCTCAAAGGCACGCGCGAGTTGTTCACTCGATGGTGGTTGGAGGCCACTCCAGGTGACACTTGTGCTCTTTACCTGCTGGTGGAAATTCTGAATCCGATGATAACAACCATCACAGACGCGCAGCTCTCCACGCGTTAAATACGCTTGATAAGGTACGATAATTGATTTTGTCGAGCAATTAGCGCAAAACGAGCCGCCACAATTACGGCAATGATGGCGCCCTTGCGACAACAGTAGTAGATCGCGATGCCTGGAGTACAGTAACCCGACCGTAGTATTGATGATCCGACTGCAAGCAGATGTACCGAACTCGGTGGCCACCGTGAAAAGATTCGATGGCTTGGAGAGCCGTCGGCTGACCAATGCAAGCGCCTCGACTCTGGATATGCGGTCACCAGTCGCAGTGACCACACCGTCTGCTGGAACCTGTAGCTTCACTGCTAGCTCGACCAGCTGCGATATCACGAATCGATAGCGGGTTCTTGCCGCTGCAACAGTCGGCATTTGGTCGAGCACCTTTGATTCGTTGACGCTGGTGTGGCCACACACAGGTTGAACCAGTGGTGTGCTTGCATGACGCACATAATTTTGACAAAACGCCTCTTGACGCCACGGGCGGCTCTCCACGCAGCAATAATACCGGAGAGCTTTGGTCCGATGAACACTTTTTGACATCTTTCTCAAATGGATCTCAGCAGTTAAGATACAAGTCGAAATGTTTAACATAACCGCGGTCTCTTGTCGCCATGGGCGGCTCTTCACGCAGCAATAATGACCAGGATGACATCGTTACCGGAGAGCTTTGGTCCGATGAACACTATTTGACGTCTTTCTCAATGGATCTCAGCAGTTGAGATACAAGTCCAAAATCTTAAACCTAACTGCGATTGAGATGAGATCGATTTCTCTCATGTAACGATACCATCCTGGTCATTTTTGCTGCGTGGAGAGCTGACCGTGGCGACAAGAGGCGTTTGTCAAAATTATGCGCGTCATGCAAAGCACACCACTGCTTCCACGTGCGTAAGGCCAAACCGAGTTGGATGAATTGCGAAAAAAAAGTGTGGACAAAGACGTGCTTCGAGAAGCTGAGCTGACCAAAGCACAACAAACAGCTCAACGCCTGACTCGCTTTAGCTTTCTTGAAGACGATTTTGCAAAGCGTGCAGGTGCAGACGATCGAAAGTCGCGGTGTTCATTGGTCCACATCTCAAGTTTCGTCTGCATCGCTCTCGCTAACCTACTGGTCGATTGTTGGCGGTCGTAATTGAAATAAATGGAGATTTGATTTCCCATCGGCGGTAGGCAGGTATGGTAGTTTGTAAGCAGCATGGCAGCAAAAAACATTTTACCCACTGGTGCTTGTCTGACGCGTTCATTTTTGTATGAGTTCATGAACTACCACAGCGTTTTGACACGCTCAAACCTCCATTCGACGCATTCACAGGTGGAAATCATCTGGCAATTGAAAAGAGCACTCTTGGGTGGCCCTAAATGGCCGGAGGGTACACGAACGTATTTGACGCGTATGCAGGGTCACCATATATCAGTTTCCCGCAGAAAATACCCGAGGTGTTGTCCTCCATGAGATCAAGTAGACCGCTGCTATTGAGAACGGTTGAATCGCGACGTCGCCCTTCTACAGGCCCTACACACTCACCATAATCCTTGCAAGCCCTGCAGCGTCGTCGCGGGTGGCCGTTGTAGATGGACATTTGCAATTTTATATTAGGAAAATTTGAATTTTGCCTGGGGCTCGGTCGCGACACATACTGACTCGTGCCGTCGATAAACGCCAAGCAGCTTCTCAGCGGCGCCCCTTCAAGATGTACCACGTGGCAGCCGGTATCAATCCGTGAGCGAGTGACCCGGTTGTTGAAGTAGAGTAGATCGCGATGCCTGGAGTACAGTAACCCGACCGTAGTATTGATGATCCGACTGCAAGCAGATGTACCGAACTCGGTGGCCACCGTGAAAAGATTCGATGGCTTGGAGAGCCGTCGGCTGACCAATGCAAGCGCCTCGACTCTGGATATGCGGTCACCAGTCGCAGTGACCACACCGTCTGCTGGAACCTGTAGCTTCACTGCTAGCTCGACCAGCTGCGATATCACGAATCGATAGCGGGTTCTTGCCGCTGCAACAGTCGGCATTTGGTCGAGCACCTTTGATTCGTTGACGCTGGTGTGGTCACACACAGGTTGAACCAGTGGTGTGCTTGCATGACGCACATAATTTTGACAAAACGCCTCTTGACGCCACGGGCGGCTCTCCACGCAGCAATAATACCGGAGAGCTTTGGTCCGATGAACACTTTTTGACATCTTTCTCAAATGGATCTCAGCAGTTAAGATACAAGTCGAAATGTTTAACATAACCGCGGTCTCTTGTCGCCATGGGCGGCTCTCCACGCAGCAATGATGACCAGGATGGCATCGTTACTGGAGAGCTTTAGTCCGATGAACACTATTTGACGTCTTTCCCAAATGGATCTCAGCAGTTGATATACAAGTCCAAAATCTTAAACCTAACCGCGATTGAGATGAGATCAATTTTTCTCATGTAACGATACCATCCTGGTCATTTTTGCTGCGTGGAGAGCTGACCGTGGCGACAAGAGGCGTTTGTCAAAATTATGCGCGTCATGCAAGCACACCCCTGATTCCGCGTGCGTGAGGCCAAACCGAGTTGGATAAATTGCGGAAGAAAAGTGTGGATAAAGACGTGCTTCGAGAAGCTGAGCTGACCAAAGTACAACAAGCATCTCAACGCCTGACTCGCTTTAGCTTTCTTGAAGACGATTTGCAAAGCGTGCAGGTGCAGACGATCGAAAGTCGCGGTGTTCATTGGTCCACATCTCAAGTTTCATCTGCATCGCTCTCGCTAACCTACTGGTCGATTGTTGGCGGTCGTAATTGAAATAAATGGAGATTTGATTTCCCATCGGCGGTAGGCAGGTATGGTAGTTTGTAAGCAGCATGGCAGCAAAAAACATTTTACCCACTGGTGCTTGTCTGACGCGTTCATTTTTGTATGAGTTCATGAACTACCACAGCGTTTTGACACGCTCAAACCTCCATTCGACGCATTCACAGGTGGAACTCATCTGGCAATTGAAAAGAGCACTCTTGGGTGGCCCTAAATGGCCGGAGGGTACACGAACGTATTTGACGCGTATGCAGGGTCACCATATATCAGTTTCCCGCAGAAAATACCCGAGGTGTTGTCCTCCATGAGATCAAGTAGACCGCTGCTATTGAGAACGGTTGAATCGCGACGTCGCCCTTCTACAGGCCCTACACACTCACCATAATCCTTGCAAGCCCTGCAGCGTCGTCGCGGGTGGCCGTTGTAGATGGACATTTGCAATTTTATATTAGGAAAATTTGAATTTTGCCTGGGGCTCGGTCGCGACACATACTGACTCGTGCCGTCGATAAACGCCAAGCAGCTTCTCAGCGGCGCCCCTTCAAGATGTACCACGTGGCAGCCGGTATCAATCCGTGAGCGAGTGACCCGGTTGTTGAAGTAGAGTAGATCGCGATGCCTGGAGTACAGTAACCCGACCGTAGTATTGATGATCCGACTGCAAGCAGATGTACCGAACTCGGTGGCCACCGTGAAAAGATTCGATGGCTTGGAGAGCCGTCGGCTGACCAATGCAAGCGCCTCGACTCTGGATATGCGGTCACCAGTCGCAGTGACCACACCGTCTGCTGGAACCTGTAGCTTCACTGCTAGCTCGACCAGCTGCGATATCACGAATCGATAGCGGGTTCTTGCCGCTGCAACAGTCGGCATTTGGTCGAGCACCTTTGATTCGTTGACGCTGGTGTGGCCACACACAGGTTGAACCAGTGGTGTGCTTGCATGACGCACATAATTTTGACAAAACGCCTCTTGACGCCACGGGCGGCTCTCCACGCAGCAATAATGCCGGAGAGCTTTGGTCCAATGAACACTTTTTGACATCTTTCTCAAATGGATCTCAGCAGTTAAGATACAAGTCGAAATGTTTAACCTAACCGCGGTCTCTTGTCGCCATGGGCGGCTCTCCACGCAGCAATGATGACCAGGATGGCATCGTTACTGGCGAGCTTTGGTCCGATGAACACTATTTGACGTCTTTCCCAAATGGATCTCAGCAGTTGAGATACAAGTCCAAAATCTTAAACCTAACCGCGATTGAGATGAGATCAATTTTTCTCATGTAACGATACCATCCTGGTCATTTTTGCTGCGTGGAGAGCTGACCGTGGCGACAAGAGGCGTTTGTCAAAATTATGCGCGTCATGCAAGCACACCACTGCTTCCGCGTGCGTGAGGCCACACCGAGTTGAATGTATTGCGAAAGCAAAGTGTGAATTTTGACGTGCTTTGAGACGCTGAGCTGACCAAAGTACAAATAATAGCTCAACTCCTGACTCACTTTAGCTTTCTTGAAGACGATTTTGCAAAGCGTGCAGGTGCAGACGATCGAAAAGTCGCGGTGTTCATTGGTCCACATCTCAAGTTTCATCTGCATCGCTCTCGCTAACCTTCTGGTCGATTGTTGGCGGTCGTAATTGAAATAAATGGAGATTTGATTTCCCATCGGCGGTAGGCAGGTATGGTAGTTTGTAAGCAGCATGGCAGCAAAAAACATTTTACCCACTGGTGCTTGTCTGACGCGTTCATTTTTGTATGAGTTCATGAACTACCACAGCGTTTTGACACGCTCAAACCTCCATTCGACGCATTCACAGGTGGAACTCATCTGGCAATTGAAAAGAGCACTCTAGGGGTGGCCACTAAACGGCCGGAGGGTACACGAACGTATTTGACGCGTATGCAGGGTCACCATATATCAGTTTCCCGCAGAAAATACCCGAGGTGTTGTCCTCCATGAGATCAAGTAGACCGCTGCTATTGAGAACGGTTGAATCGTGACGTCGCCCTTCTACAGGCCCATACACACTCACTATAATCCTTGCAAGCCCTGCCAGTTCAAGCAGCGTCGTCGCATGTGGCCGTTGTAGATGGACATTTGCAATTTTATATTAGGAAAATTTGAATTTTGCCTGGGGCTCGGTCGCGACACATACTGACTCGTGCCGTCGATAAACGCCAAGCAGCTTCTCAGCGGCGCCCCTTCAAGATGTACCACGTGGCAGTAGGTATCAATCCGTGAGCGAGTGACCCGGTCGTTGAATTAGAGTAGATCGCGATGCCTGGAGTACAGTAACCCGACCGTAGTATTGATGATCCGACTGCAAGCAGATGTACCGAGCTCGGTGGTCACCGTGAAAAGATTAGATGGCTTGGAGAACCGTCGGCTAACCAATGCAAGCGCTTCGATCCTGGATATGCGGTCACCAGCCGCAGTGACCGCACCGTTCTCTGGAACTTGTAGCGTCACTTCTAGCTCGAACAGCTGCGAAATCATGAATCGATAGCGGGTTCTTGCCGCTGCAACAGTCGGCATTTGGTCGAGCACCTTTGATTCGTTGACGCTGGTGTGGCCACACACAGGTTGAACCAGTGGTGTGCTTGCATGACGCGCATAATTTTGACAAAACGCCTCTTGATGCCACGGGCGGCTCTTCACGCAGCAATAATGACCAGGATGACATCGTTACCGGAGAGCTTTGGTCCGATGAACACTATTTGACGTCTTTCTCAATGGATCTCAGCAGTTGAGATACAAGTCCAAAATCTTAAACCTAACTGCGATTGAGATGAGATCGATTTCTCTCATGTAACGATACCATCCTGGTCATTTTTGCTGCGTGGAGAGCTGACCGTGGCGACAAGAGGCGTTTGTCAAAATTATGCGCGTCATGCACACCCCTGATTCCGCGTGCGTGAGGCCAAACCGAGTTGGATAAATTGCGAAAGAAAAGTGTGGACAAAGACGTGCTTCGAGAAGCTGAGCTGACCAAAGTACAACAAGCATCTCAACGCCTGACTCGCTTTAGCTTTCTTGAAGACGATTTTGCAAAGCGTGCAGGTGCAGACGATCGAAAGTCGCGGTGTTCATTGGTCCACATCTCAAGTTTCATCTGCATCGCTCTCGCTAACCTACTGGTCGATTGTTGGCGGTCGTAATTGAAATAAATGGAGATTTGATTTCCCATCGGCGGTAGGCAGGTATGGTAGTTTGTAAGCAGCATGGCAGCAAAAAACATTTTACCCACTGGTGCTTGTCTGACGCGTTCATTTTTGTATGAGTTCATGAACTACCACAGCGTTTTGACACGCTCAAACCTCCATTCGACGCATTCACAGGTGGAACTCATCTGGCAATTGAAAAGAGCACTCTTGGGTGGCCCTAAATGGCCGGAGGGTACACGAACGTATTTGACGCGTATGCAGGGTCACCATATATCAGTTTCCCGCAGAAAATACCCGAGGTGTTGTCCTCCATGAGATCAAGTAGACCGCTGCTATTGAGAACGGTTGAATCGCGACGTCGCCCTTCTACAGGCCCTACACACTCACCATAATCCTTGCAAGCCCTGCAGCGTCGTCGCGGGTGGCCGTTGTAGATGGACATTTGCAATTTTATATTAGGAAAATTTGAATTTTGCCTGGGGCTCGGTCGCGACACATACTGACTCGTGCCGTCGATAAACGCCAAGCAGCTTCTCAGCGGCGCCCCTTCAAGATGTACCACGTGGCAGCCGGTATCAATCCGTGAGCGAGTGACCCGGTTGTTGAAGTAGAGTAGATCGCGATGCCTGGAGTACAGTAACCCGACCGTAGTATTGATGATCCGACTGCAAGCAGATGTACCGAACTCGGTGGCCACCGTGAAAAGATTCGATGGCTTGGAGAGCCGTCGGCTGACCAATGCAAGCGCCTCGACTCTGGATATGCGGTCACCAGTCGCAGTGACCACACCGTCTGCTGGAACCTGTAGCTTCACTGCTAGCTCGACCAGCTGCGATATCACGAATCGATAGCGGGTTCTTGCCGCTGCAACAGTCGGCATTTGGTCGAGCACCTTTGATTCGTTGACGCTGGTGTGGTCACACACAGGTTGAACCAGTGGTGTGCTTGCATGACGCACATAATTTTGACAAAACGCCTCTTGACGCCACGGGCGGCTCTCCACGCAGCAATAATACCGGAGAGCTTTGGTCCGATGAACACTTTTTGACATCTTTCTCAAATGGATCTCAGCAGTTAAGATACAAGTCGAAATGTTTAACATAACCGCGGTCTCTTGTCGCCATGGGCGGCTCTCCACGCAGCAATGATGACCAGGATGGCATCGTTACTGGAGAGCTTTAGTCCGATGAACACTATTTGACGTCTTTCCCAAATGGATCTCAGCAGTTGATATACAAGTCCAAAATCTTAAACCTAACCGCGATTGAGATGAGATCAATTTTTCTCATGTAACGATACCATCCTGGTCATTTTTGCTGCGTGGAGAGCTGACCGTGGCGACAAGAGGCGTTTGTCAAAATTATGCGCGTCATGCAAGCACACCCCTGATTCCGCGTGCGTGAGGCCAAACCGAGTTGGATAAATTGCGGAAGAAAAGTGTGGATAAAGACGTGCTTCGAGAAGCTGAGCTGACCAAAGTACAACAAGCATCTCAACGCCTGACTCGCTTTAGCTTTCTTGAAGACGATTTTGCAAAGCGTGCAGGTGCAGACGATCGAAA
>MIQA02018201.1:0-54073 GCA_001887855.2 Sclerospora graminicola | reverse complement strand
AATGGTAAGCACTGTATTCCAATGTAGTATAGTACAGTACTAACTCTTGTGGTTGCAGGAAACTGTACAGCAGGAAACTCAACCGCCGGTCAGCCAGGTAACAACTGTACTTGGGCAACCGGTCCCTGCGATCCTTGAGGGGGGCGATTTAGGGAATAATCCGACTTCGTCGTCCGATAGTGAAGCGCGGGACCGGTCACCGTGTGCAGTTGTTGCGGCTGGTAGGCGGCTGTGTGAGGAAAATGCTGGAGGAACCGCCACGATAAGTGCAGTTCGTGCAGTGGTAGAAGCCGCTGTCACAAATGTAAACGAGATGCAGGAGGCGCCCGAGAATGGTGCAGTCCCGCGGGCAGCACCCGCTACTGATGATCACGGCGTGGAGGAAGCATCGGCTTCATTATTGGAGATATCCGTCCCAGGTGAAAGCGAAGACGAAGGCATCGAAATTGTTGGCGTCCATTCGGCCCCTGAGGGAGTTCCTGCCATGGATGACGATGACAGTAGTGAGGAGGATGGCGCTCCTTCCCCGAGAGAAAGGGCTCGTCTGCAATCAGTAGATGATGTGACCAGTGGAGATGACTTGTGTATTCCAGGTCAGCGAGCTCGTCGTCGCGCTGCAATTGCAGCAGACCCCAGGATCGCAGCCGCGTCGGCTGAGGATTTACGACGCCTTCCTGTGGCGAAAAGGCGCCCCACCGTAACGACGGGTGATATGCTTACAACAGAGCCAGATTACGAGGTTGCTGAGGTCGCTATGATTTCCGACCGAAAGGAGGAGGACGGAGAAACCTGGTATTTGGTGAAGTGGGTCGAGGCCGAAAGTGACGCCGACCGCTATGAATGGGTGTCCAAGGCGGAGTGCGCCGGGGCGCGACAATGGACGTACCTTGTCGACAAGTGGAAGGCCGCTGTTGAGGGGTGGGAAAAGGCTGGTGAGCCTTTGGTTCCATTTGCGACCTTCATTAGAAGTGATCGCACATACTTGACTCTTGGAAGCAACCGGGATTTCTCGTGCGTGTACGAGGCAGTCCGGGTAATGACTCGGCTTCTCCATTCGTCATTTCGGCTTACTGACGAGATTGTTGCGCGTTGGGAGCGCCAACGGAAGGTGGATCGATCAAAGGAGCGAGGCTTAAGTCGAGGAGTCGTGAATGAGTTCTTTGACTTCTTGACCAGTAATGATGCTGGATGGAACGTCGTTGTTGGCCGTAATCAGTACCATGGAAGATTTACAGGATTTACCGGGATCGCGTATTGCATTACTCAACCTGGCTTCTACTTGGTTGCAACAATGAATCCAAAGCGAGAGGGTCATTGTTTTGTGGTGGAGTTAACCGGGACGCAGTCCATGTATTTTTACGATGGAGATGCTCGACGTCCACTCGGAGATTACAAGTATGCCCATGCCATCCTGTGGATACGGCATGTGGAAGTGGCGCCGAAAGGTAAATCGATCCCGGACAGGGCCAAGGAAATTGGTGTGAGTTTTAAGCCCCCAGTACCTTGTGTGAACCGTGAGAATAAGCGGAAAGCTCGCCGCGGTGAGCGAGGAGCGAAGAAGGCAAAAACGTCGTAGTTCCAATCAAGTTCGCGTCGAAATACCCCCAGGGAGCGGGAAGGCCCGGTTTGAATATCCAGGTATGCATATCAAGTTCCCGCAGAAACTGCGGAAGTGAGGTTTAAATGAAGCAATAAATAGTTTCATCATCCAGAGGAGCACATTGTTAGTGTAGGCGAATCCCCACTTCGCAGGAGTGGAGCTCCAGGAAATCACCGAAGTGTTGGATCGTCTTCAGCGTGTCAATCACTTGGTGAAGCGCAGTCAGTGTCGCTTCGCAATATAGCCTTCTCATCCAGTACCGAATATGAGCGCATACAGTGGTAAGGATGATTGAACGTGCACAAAGAGCTGGCGTCGGCTGCCTACCATCAAACAAGCACCGGTTTCGGTCGGACCAAAGGAAGTGAAGCGTCACCGCGCGGAGCGTGTGCCAAACGTCAAGCACCACATCTTCACTGTTCTTCCACCGAACGCGAACCGCAGGTTTGGACCCGAGCGAAATAGTATTCCATGTAAGCTTTGACCGTAAGAATGGTGACATAAGGTGTCCAACCTGCTCCCAAAGCTGCGTCGCGAGAATGCATTCGAAGAACAAGTGCTGCTCTGTCTCAACTGCGTTGCACCCGTCACGGACGCAGTAGATGATGCCTGGGGTCGACTGTTGCAGAAACCAAAATCGTGAGCGAACGGGCAGGAGTCGATACGCGAGGCGAAACTGCAAGTCTTCGAACACAGGTAGCAAGATCGCTCGCAACTGTTTGCCGAATTTGACATACGCCTTGACCTCAGCGCCACCAACATGTTGGGAGTGAATCGACATCGGATGTGGCTTCATCGGTGATCTCGGCGTCCAAACCGTGTTAAGAAGTGCTGATCTTGGGATCGCTGGGACCAAGCATATTTTCACTCCGGTCGTGCAACCCAGATGAGGTAGAAGGCGCCGTGCGCTTCTCAAGGACTGCAGGTCATGCTGGCTCGCTCCAAGCCGCTCAAAAATTTGCGTGGTCTCTTTATACAAGACTCGCAGCCACTTTATTTGCTGTCCAGGAGTTGTAGTCACAAGCGTGAAGTCGATGTGTTTCTCTACAAAGTCTTGGACCGTCGGCCAAGAACAACCATCGAGCATGAAATCTGCAAGCGAACGCACACGAAAAACTCTTGATATGTGTAGCCTAAAGCTGCGTTGCGGTTCAGGAACCATCCCAATACATCGGCGATGTGGTGAGCTGGTGTGTGTCCTTGTGGCCTGTTCGTAGTGCAGTTTGGCGTCTGAGTGGAACCAGATCGGCTGCTGAAGACCATACCTAGCGTGCTCATCCAAAGGAAGGTCGTGCCACGTCAGCTCCCAGCGAATCTTGTACCACCAGGTCCATGTCGCTTTCCACCACTGCGAGATCAGATTCCACTTGATCATGTTACCATGTCGAAGTGGGGAGATCGCCAGAAAGTCCAAGCCGTGACGTCTTCCATAACGAGGAAGTGCTGATGTCAGCAACTCGACGCTACCTGTCGTCCAGTTTCGCACGTCTTCAGCACTCGCAGCACTCATGAATTGCAGCAACAGAGCAAGACGTTGTCGCTTGAGGTTTGCATCTAGATTAGGGATGCCAAGACCGCCGTCGCTCTTGCGCATGTACAAGAATTCCTGCGGAATAAGTTGGATATGCGACGCATCCCGATCATGCTTTCGACTCAGCACGAAACGGTTCAGCATCGACTGCCACCGCTTCACTACTGTTGCTGGAATCGATACGTGCTGTGTGTAGTGCCACAAGCGGGAAAGCACCATTGTTTGTGCAACCAGAAGCCGACCACGAAGTGTCCTCGCGCGGCGGTACCACATCTTGAAGCCGTCGTAGAAACGCTGCTCGAGGAGCTCTACGATGCGGTCATTCACTGGTGCCTGCCCGAACGGAATACCGAGATACTTGACTGTGCCTAATCGACCAAGTACTTGAACACCAGGCAGTCTAGGGCACTCTTGATTCCGGTTCAGCGCCAGTAGCACCGACTTAGACAAGTTGAGCTTCGCGCCTGAGCCTTTGCAGTACTCCTCCACGAGCTCAAGCTGAGCCTGTAGATTCGATATCGAGCTGCTGAGAAGAGTCGAGTCATCGGCGAAGAACATACTCGTCGTAGTGTGGTCTGCATTCAGACACACTCCGTACTCATCATGCGATCGTAGCAAGTTTCCAAGCGGCTCGATGGTCAAGACGAAGAGCAGAGCCGACAAAGGGTCGCCTTGTTTCACCCCTCTGGTCGGATGCAGCGCAGGCTGTATGTTTTGGTTGATGAGAAGATGCGCTTGCGGGTCGGTATACAGCAGCTTGATCCATTGGATAAACGTTGTCCCAAATCCCATTCGCTCGAGCAACCGGAACATGTAGTCCCAGTTTACGCGGTCGAAAGCTTTCTGGAAATCCAGGAAGAGCGCATACACTTCTTCGTCTCGACTGGTTGCCAAGTCTTGCAGATCCACGAGGGACCGCACGTGGTGGTGGATTGATCGCCCTTTGACGAAGCCCTTTTGGTCGGGATGGATTAAGTCAGGGATGACGCTTTGCAACCGATGCGTCAACGCTTTTGACAATACCTTCACATCGACTGGTACGAGTGCGATAGGTCGGTAGTTGCCCGGTTCGGCACGCGATCCCTTCTTGTGCAAAAGAACGACAGCAGACTTGCGCTGAGATGGAAGAAGTACACCACGGCAGAGGCGATCCTTGAAGACAATGCTCAGGCATTCGCCGAACACATCAGGAGCTACCTGGTAGAACCCTGCGGTCAGGCCGTCCATACCCGGTGCAGAGGTCGCCTTCATGTGACGGATCGCGCTTGCAAGGTCTGAAGCCGTGACTTCAGCTTCAAGAATCGTGCGGTCTACCTCAGAGACGAAGCGCACGATCGATCGGAGTAGCTTGCGTTGCAGTACGTCGTTTGGTGGAATAGATCGTCCCGTTGGACTGGTGGGATCCCCCATCTCAGACCCCCAGTGCTCTAGAAAACGGAGCGAAATCTCGAAAGGATTCCCCGAGACACTTCCACTTGGTGTCATGACTTCCTCAATCGAGACTCGTCTCAGGCTTGTATCTAGCGGACGGAAGAAGTACTTGGTCGACTTTTCAGCGTTAGAAGCTTGGAAGTCGAACGCAGTATCTTGATTGTACTGGCTTGTCCGTGTGACTGTCTCCTTGTAGTTTCTCATGGCTTCGTCAAAGAGCTCACGACTTGAGTTGTCAGACGCAGTGCGATATCGAGCTGCGGCTTGATCGAGCTGGATCCGAGCGTCTTCAATAGCTCTTGTGTCTTGCGCTCGAAGCTTCTTTTGTACGTCTTGTAGTTGCTTCTTGATGCTCGCCTTCCACTTCTCCCACACTTTTCCAGGGTTCAAAGAGGTGCGCAGCTCGTCACGGACAGTCTCGGCTTCCTTCTCGATCGCAGATACCACCACTGGATACTCCAGCAGATACCTCGGGAACTTCCAATAGCCACGACCGTGCAGTTGATTACCCGACCGGAAGCTCACGCTGTGAGCAAGATGGTCACCAGCATGTTTTGGATGAAAGTACTTGGATTGGTAGTAGAAGAGGTCGCAAAATGTCTCAGACAGCAAGATGTAGTCCAGCCTGTTCTTCCGGGGAAGAGGACCGGTGAACACGCGCTTGTTGTCGAAATGGATCCTCCATGCATCGGTGACGCCCAGCTTTGCTAGCCACTCGAGACAGCTAGATCTGCCAGGGTCATAGCGCAGGTCGGGTGATGAAGAGTCGAGTCGTGGGTCCAGGGGGGTGTTCAGATCACCCAGCACAAAGTGCGTTGCGTGATCCTCGAACCCCTCGGTTTCCAAGCTCGAGAAGAATTGTTGCTTTTCTTGGCGGTCAACAGGTGCATAAACGTTGTGAATGTAGATGGGAGCACCCTCAACCATCACCTTTACTACAAGGTAGCGGCCTGCGACTGACAGAGTGGGGATAACAACAGCGGAGTCGAAACCTGGGAAGTCAGAGCGGAGAACGGTGAGCACCCCATTGCTCCTTCCTCTCGTGGGTCGATGAAGCTGGGTGTTAGGATCGTCAACGAAGACCTTATGCTTGAAACTTGAGTCCAGGTGGAATTTGAAGTTAGAAAGATGCGTGCTGTCTGCGAACTTGGTTTCTTGGACACACGACAACGAGTGCTTGGAGATCACGCTCTCGATAAACAAGTGTCCGTTTTTCTTGATGCCATTAGTGTTCACGGTAACAACATTGATGTTGCTCCATGGTGTCGAGTTTGAGAAAACTTTAGCAACGTTTGGCGAGGCAGCCCGCGACTGTCGTCACCGTGCCGTCTCCTGCAACGTGGAGTTTCAGCACTGAAGAGTCGTCCGGGTAGAAGCCATCCAGCTGTTGAAGCGACTCAAGGTCGTCAAGCAAGTGGCCCTGCCACTGCACCTCTCTCCACTGTTGCATGCAGTGCGCACCTAGGTCCGAGCGCAGAAGCCGAAGGAGCGTGTTCGGGTGCAGCAAACGCGTGTGATGCGCTGGAATCCACTCGACGGGCTGACCAGTGATGTACTGGATCCAGTGATCATTTTTAAACAGAGTTGGCGCAGTTGCCATCAGCGCAATCTCAAACAAGCCTAGTGCCTTGGATGCTCGAGACAGCTCCATGATTGAGTCAGAGTGGGTCCACCACTTTGCGCAAGCTTTAAAAATGTCAAGACGCTTCGACGGCACAGCGGTCCCCATCAACTTCTTCCATTTGCTAGCGAATGTCGTGTCTTCGTCCGGGTTTGTCGCGCAAAGGACTCGGTTGATCACGTGCAGTTGTGCAAGCTCCGCGATTGATGTTTCACTGCCAGCCATCTTCAGCGATATTGCGCTGTTAAAGGCGAGCGGAAACTCAATCGCTTTCTTCGTGATGTGGTCCGGGTTTGTTGCATTTTCGATCAGCTTGCACACACCATCGACCTTTTTGTCCGCTTCCACGAGACGATCTGGGAGGGTGTCGAGCAGCGCCGTGTTCTCGTCGTTCAGCATCGATTCGGTTACCTCCGAAAGAGGCGACGCCTTTGATGCCTTCTTGATCTTTGTGTGATGTTTTTCAATGAAGAACGCGGACTCTGTCACTACGTTTGCTGGATCGGGACGTTTCACATCCACGGGTACAATTTGGTGGCGCACGCCGTATTTTGTGTCGGCGGTTGCGAGTTTTGTCTCAAAAGTGACCTCCATTGACTGGAGCGCCTGGAAGTAGTTCTTGGTGGCAATGCCGTCCAGTGGCATCGGTTGCTGCTTCACCAAAAGAGCAGAGAAGTCAATACCACTGCGGCTGCGCTTCTTCCGGTTGTTCACTACGGTGGTGAAGCCGTCTGTTAAGAGAGGCATTGACGAAGACTTTGGCTTCGGACTTCCTGGAGGCGAAATCTTGCTGTTTGAATCATTGAATGTCGATATCGACAGCGCATCGTCTCGGTTACTTGGATGTTGTACAAGCTGGTTGGCAGCAGATTGCTGTCCATGCTGAGCTCCGCGTTGGAGCTGACCATCTCGTTTTCTAGACTCCTCAACTGCCTTCTGGAGCGAGGTTTTCTTTGGCCTGGTGGTCACGGCTTGTGCTGGTTGCTGTTGCGAACTTGAAGCAGAATCACTTGGCTCTTCTGGACGAGGAAACTCGCCGTCGGCCGTCGCGAGGTCAACCGCGTGGTGCGAGCGATAACCAAACGGCAAACGCTCAGATCGGAACGGCGCGTTTTTGTCATGTACGGGGTGTAGCTTGTTGTCGAACAGGATCTGGTCACAAACCGATCCGTTCACAATCAAGGGACTTGGACAATTCGTGCTCAGGAAGTACACGCGCCAGGTAGCAGACGTGATTCCAGTCGCGAGGTTAACTTCGCGGAACGTGTCATAGACTGGTTTGCAACCCAAAAGAAACAAGCGGTGCAACATAACTTCCGTGTTGGTGTCCGAATCGACGTTGGAGATGTCGATGAAGTACTTGCTGCCAAGCACGTCGAACTCCTTGAACATGAAGACACCCCCAAGAATGTTCACCTTCGTCCGTTCGAGTGCAATACAAGCCTCCTTCGACTTCACCTTGACGCGCAGGTTTCCGCCAGGGAGCTTCGATACTTGACCGATCTCGAACGTGCCGTATAGTTTCTCAAGTATGCCGTTGCCGTGGTGCGTGCCGGACAGTGATGCGATGATCTTGTGCATCGGCGTCTTAACAAAAGTGCGCCCAGTGTCGATCACCATATCGAACCTGGCTCGAGGGAGAGCATACGGCCTCGCTTGCTCCATTCGAGACGCAATAAACGACCAGTCGCCACCAGCGGCGTACTAGTTCAATTGCTTCGATATCACAGGCGAGAGGTTTGGGGGTTTCTACACGACGACGCGCTTCGTCAGTTTCAGCATTGTCGCGACGAAGGGTCTCTTGCTGCAGGAGGACTTCGGCCATGGTTGGACGCGGATCCACGGAATGAGGTGGAGGCGGCACGGTGGTGGCGGAAGGAATCGCAGGTTCCATCGACTCATCGAGCGAGGTAGCATCAGGAGACGAAACAGGCGCAGTCGTCGTAGACACTCCCACATCAACGTCCATCTCAGCCGGCTCTAGAGCGGACGAAGCGGGAGGCGAAGGCGCAGTAGTTGCTGTAGAAACAGCAGGCGGTGTATCAGGATCCGAAGCAACAGAAGAGCCTGATCCCCCCAAATTTTCAGAAGGAGAAAGGCAGGTGGTGGAAACTGGCTGGATACTGGGTGCGGTCCCAGATTTCAAGCCGGTTGCGACACGTGGCAGCTGGTCGGAGGGAGTCGGGGAGGCTGGATTTTCCATGGTTAAAGAAGAGGCGGGATCGCAAGAAAGGATGGTGAGGGGTATTCTCTGGATTCGACTTGAGCAGTAGCTGGCAAATTGAGAAGTGCCCCTATAGCTCAGTGGTAGAGCCCCCGCTTAGTAAGCGGAAGGTCGGTAGTTCAATCCTGCCTGGGGGCAGCTGTCAGGTGTTGGGTGCGCGATGGTGGCTCGTGTAAGTCAAGTTATGCTCTTTGTGAGTTTGACGTGTGCACAAACTTTGGGACGTTCACTTCATTACCTTGGTTTGTACTTTGGATGTCACGTTTCCGCACTCTTAACGGATTAGTACAAGCCAGTGACTTGACACACAGGCGATCGTGCGCTGAGTCTGTTTCTTGTTTCTTGATTTGTTCGTTTGTTTGAACGTTGTTTTGCTTGGTTTTGAGGTATTATGGCGATTGTGAGAATATTGAGTGCGTCCGGTTGAAAACGCCCCTATAGCTCAGTTGAAAGTTGTCTATATTATTAGAATAAGACGGAGTGACTACTCAATCTACCTAGCTTAAATACTGACTATACTATAAATATGTGTAGTGTACATATATAGTGTACCGTCAGGGGTTGTTTTGATGAATTAATAAGTTTTGGTAGGCGTTTATTTTTGGATGCCCATTAGCCCAGTCGGTAAGTAGCTTGATTTCCATGCTGGAGGTCGTGGGTTCGATCCCCACAACGGGGTATTGAAAACCTCTCCAAAGTGATATCATTGTGTTGGGGTCTTGGATCTCATTTCAGAATTTGCCGCGTGGAGCTCAAGTCGAATCGGACCTAGTAGGGTAAGTACAGTGGCGTGGAGTTGTACTTGTGATACTAATAGTCGGTATATGTAGGTTGAATCAGAAGAAGCGCACCATAAGACCACTGGTGGACCAGGAAGTAGGTACCGAAGATGTCTCGCAGCCAGCGAACCCTGAGGACGGCGATGGAGGGATTAATCCGACTTCGTCCACCCTCGGTGGAGCACAGGCGGGGGCACCGGAGGTAGCTGCCAAGGAAAGCCAGGGGTTATCGGAGAGCGCGACGCTGATTTACCGTGGCCGGTGAAAGTGGATCGGGAAGTTGCGAAAGTCTCCGCGTCGTTAATGAAGATAACGGTCGCGGAGGGCAGGGATGAAGAAGCGACGGAGCATGTCGAGGTTCGGTGATGTCCGGGTGGAGGGCAGTATACCTGCCGAAAGCTGGATGAAACTTCATCGCGCGGACAGCCTTTCTCATCGCTACCTTTTCGTCTTGTGTGTACAGTCGGCGATCGAAAAAACGAAGGTGGGCCGAAAACGTTGTGAAGATCACTTGAGTGCCGGGAGCAAAGGCGTCGGCTCTCGTCCGTCAAACAGGCAACGATTTCGATCCGACCAAATCAAGTGAAGTGTGACAGCGCGGAGAGTATGCCAAGCGTCATGGACGACTCCAGCGCTGTCATTCCACTCCTTACGCACTGTCATCTTCGTGGCCAAGGCGATGTTAGTCCAAGATGGTCTCGTATTGAGAAGCGGTAACACCAGCCGGTTCACTTGACTCCACAGTTGTGCTGCAAGAGTGCACTCAAAGAACAAGTGTTTCTCCGTCTCAATGGCACCGCACCCGTGACGCAGTATTGGATGCGTGGTTTAACAGCTTCCAGGAACCAGAACCGAGCCCGCACAGGCAGAAGACGGAACGCGAGACGTAATTGCAGGTAGGAAGCAATATTTTTCGCAAATTATTGCTGTAACCAACGAGCGACTTAATCTGCTCTTCACGCACGCTTTGCGAGTGTATAGTCATCGGGTGCGGTTTCGTTGGTAGCGGTGGCGTCCAGACCACACGGAGCATAGCTCGTCGCGGGATTGATGGAATCAGGAACACTCTGTCGCCGCTCATGCATCCCAGATGCGGTAGTGTAACACTTCCTCCACTTCCAGTCTGCGGGGCTTGCCTCACAACGTCTCGCGCGCTCAGACGTTCGACGATCTGCGTGGCTTCAGTGTACAGCACTTTCAGCCACATGAGTTGTTTCCCAAGAGTCATAGACTCGAGCGTGAAGTCAATATGCCGCTCCACAAAGTCGTTCTCTGTTGGTTAAGCACAATTTTCGCGCATGAAGTCGGCCAATGAGCGCACGTTGAAGACTCTTGTAACATGCAGACGAAAACTGCGTTGGGGTTCCGGAACCATCCCAATGCACCGACGGTGAGCTGAGTTAGTGGGATTTTGCGGTGTCTTCTCGTAGTGTGGTTCCGCCTCAGAGTTGAACCAGATCGGCTACCGAAGGCCGTACCAAGCGCGGTCATTCAACGGCAGGTCTTTCCACGTGATTTCCCACCGAAGCTTGTACCACCATATCCAAGTCGTTCGCCACCAATGGGAAATTCTTTTCCACTTGATCATGTCTCCATGCCGAGGTGGAGAGATCGCAAGGAAGTCGAGGGCGTCGTATCCACCCGTGGGTGGAACTACTAATCTGAGCAGCTCGGTACCTGCTGTCGTCCAGGTTCGAATATTAGAAGCACCCGCCGCGCTGACAAACTGCAGCACGAGCTGAAGCCTCTGTTTTTTCAAATGTGCCTCCAGACACGGAATCTGAAGACACACGTTACTGCGTCGTTGGTACAAGAATTCGCGTGAAATGAGCTGGATATGCAATGCCTCGCGATCGTATTTACGACTGAGCACGAACCGGTTCAGCATCGACTGCCATCTCTTCATTACTGGTACTGGGATCGACACATGTTGTGTATAATGCCACATCCGGGAAAGCACCATCGTTTGGGCAACCAGGAGCCGACCCCGAAGCGTTCGTGCCCGCCTGTACCACATCTTGAAGCCATCATAGAATCGCTTCTCGAGGAACCCCACGAGGTCATTATCCACAGACGATTGACTGAACGGGATACAAGACCGTCTCCGTGCGACCTAGCGTTCGCATTCCTGGAAGTGGTGGGCATTTTTGACTCCGTTTCAGTGTCAATAGCAACGACTTGGTAATATTGAGTTTCGCTCCGGGGCCCCTGCAGTACTCGTTCACGATTCCAAGTTGCGCTTGAAGGTTTGGTATTGAGCTGGCCAGGAGGGTTGAGTCATCCGCAAAGAACAGGCTTGTGCTAGTGTGGCCGGCATTCAGACACACACCATACTCCTCATGGGAGCGAAGCAGGTTCCCAAGAGGCTCGATCGTTAAGATAAAGAGCAGCGCAGACAACGGATCCCCTTGCTTCACACCACGCGTGGGATGTAGTGCGGGCTGGATGTTCTGGTTGATGATGAGATGCGCAGCTGGTTTGGTGTACAGGAGCCGGATCCACTGAATAAACGCCGTGCCAAACCCCATTCGATCAAGTACCCGGAGCATGTATTCCCAGTTGGCTCGGTCGAACGCCTTCTCGAAGTCCAAGAACAAAGCGTATGCTTCTTCGTCAAGACTCGTCACGAGGTCTTGCAAATCTGCAAGGAAGCGGACGTGGTGATTGATCGAGCGTCCCTTGACGAAGCCTTTCTGGTCGGGGTGGATTAAGTCGCCGATCACTTGCTGCAGTCGGTACGTCAGCGCCTTTGATAGCACTTTTACGTCGACCTGCACGAGTGCGATGGGCCGATAGTTGCTAGGCTTCGCTCGAGATTCCTTCTTGTGTAAAAATACTACTGCTAATTTGCGCTGAGACGGAAGGAGCACCCCACGCTGAAGTTGATCGTTGAACACGATACGCAGGCATTCGCCAAAAGCGTCTGGAGTTACTTGGTAGAAACCCGCAGTCAATCCATCCAGGCCTGGTGCCGAAGTTGCTTTCATATGCCGAATTGCACTCGCCAGATCAGAGGCAGTGATCGGCGAGCTCAGAAGTAAGCGGTCGGCCTCCGAGACAAATTTCACAATGGATGCGAGGAGTCTCCGTTGCATCGCATCGTCAGGTGGAGGGGCCGTTCCTGATGGACTATTTGGGTCTCCTATTTCGGAACCCCAGTGCTCCAGGAAACGAAGAGAAATCTCATGAGGGTTCGTCGAAACACTACCACTCGGTGTCTTTACTTCCTCAATCGAGACACGTCTCAAGCTCGTGTCCAGTGGACGGAAGAAGTGCTTGGTCGATTTTTTACAATTAGCTGCTTGGAAGTCGAAGGCGGTGTCTTGATTGTATTGACTCGTCCGCATGACCGTATCCTTATAGTTCCTCATGGCTTCGTCAAAGTGCTCCCTATTTAAGTGACTATCAACGCTGCGATACCGAGCAGCAGCTTGGTCTAAAAAGACTCGAGCCTCTTCAACAGCTTGATTGTCTTGCATCCGGAGCTTCTTCTGGACGTCTTGGAGTTGGGTCTTGATGCTTTTCTTCCACTTCTCCCAGACCTTGACAGGATTGGTTGACGTCTGCAGCTTGTCCCGTATCATCTCGGCTTCCTTTTCGATCGCAGACACCACCACAGGATACCCCAGCAGGTACCAGGGGAACTTCCAATGCCCCCGACCGTGCAACTGAGAGCCTGACCTTAGATTGACACTGTGTGCAAGGTGGTTGCCAGCATGCATCGGTAAGAAGTATTTGGAGTCTGCGTAGAAGCGTTCGTAGAATCCATCGGACAACAGGATTTAGTCCAGTCGATTCTTTCGTGGAAGAGGGCCTGTGAAGACACGCTTAGTGTCGAAGTGGATACGCCAAGCATCGACAACGCCTAACTTCGCCAGCCACTCGAGACAGCTAGATCGACCAGGGTCATAGCGAAAGTCATGAGATGAAGAGTCGAGTCGTGGGTCTAAGGGAGTGTTCAGATCGCCCAACACAAAGTGCGTCGCATGATCCTCGAACCCCTCAGTTTCCAAGCTCGAGAAGAATTGTTGCTTTTCTTGGCGGTCAACAGGCGCATACACGTTGTGATTGTAGATAGGAGCACTCTCAATCATCACATTTACTACAAGGTAGCGACCTGCGACCGACAGAGTGGGGATAACAACAGCGGAGTCGAAATCTGGGAAGTCAGAGCGGAGCACCGTGAGCATTCCATTGCCCCTTCCTCGCGTGGGTCGAAGGAGAGCGTGTTAGGATCGTCCACGAAGACCTTATGCTTGAAGCTTGAGTCCAGGTGGAACTTGAAGTTAGAAAGATGCGTGCTGTCTGCGAACTTGGTTTCCTGGACACATGACAACGAGTGCTTGGAGATCACACTCTCGATAAACAAGTGCCCGTTTTTCTTGATGCCGTTAGTGTTCACGGTAACAGCATTGATGTTGCTCCATGGTGTCGAGTTCGAGAAAACTTTAGCAACGTTTGGCGAGGCAGCCAGCGACTGTCGTCACCTTGCCGTCTCCTGCAACGTGGAGTTTCAGCACGGAAGAGTCGTCCGGGTAGAAGCCGTCCAGCTGTTGCAGTGACTCAAGGCCATCAAGCAAGTGACCCTGCCACTGCACCTCTCTCCACTGCTGCATGCAATGCGCACCTAGATCTGAGCGCAGAAGCCGAAGGAGCGTGTTCGGGTGCAGCAAACGCGTGTGATGCGCTGGAATCCACTCGACAGGCTGACGTGTGATGTACTGGATCCAGTGATCATTTTTAAACAGAGTTGGCGCGGTTGCCATCAGCGCAATATCAAACAAGCCCAGCGCCTTGGACGCTCGAGACAGCTCCATGATTGATTCGGAGTGGGTCCACCATTTCGCGCAAGCTTTAAACATGTCAAGTCGCTTCGACGGCATAGCAGTCTCCATCAACTTCTTCCATTTGCTTGCGAAGGTCGTGTCTTCACCCGGGTTTGTCGCGCAGAGAACTCGGTTGATCACGTGCAGTTATGCAAGCTTCGCGATTGCGGTTTCGCCTCCTGCCATCTTCAGCGATATTGCTCTGTTAAAGGCGAGTGGAAACTCAACCGCTTTCTTTGTTATATGGTCCGGGTTTGTTGCATTTTTGATCAGCTTGCACGCACCATCGACCATTTTGTCCGCTTCTACAAGACGATCTGGGAGGGTGTCGAGCAGCGCCATGTTCTCGTCGTATAGCATCGATTCACTTACCTCCGAAAGAGGCGACGCCTTCGATGCCTTCTTGATCTTTGTGTGATGCTTTTCAATGAAGAACGCGGACTCAGTTACTACGTTTGCTGTATCGGGACGTTTCACATCCACCGGTACGATTTGGGGGCGCACGCCGTATTTTGTGTCGGCGGTTGCGTTTTTTGTCTCAAACTTGACTTCCATCGACTGGAGCGTCTGGAAGTAGTTCTTGGTGGCAATGCCGTCCAGTCGCAACGGTTGCTGCTTCACCAAAAGAGCAGAGAAGTCAATACCGCTGCGGCCGCGCTTCTTCCGGTTGTTCACTACGGTGATGAAGCCGTCTCTTAAGAGAGGCAGTGAAGAAGACTTTGGCTTCGGACTTCCTGGAGGCGATATCTTGCTGTCTGAATCATTGAATGTCGATACCGACTGCGCATCATCTCGGTTATTCGGAAGTGGTTGGCAGCAGATTGCTGTCCATGCTGAGCTCCGCGTTGGAGCTGACCATCCCGTTTTCTAGACTCCTCAACTGCCTTCTGGAGCGAGGTTTTCTTTGGCCTGGTGGTCACGGCTCGTGCATAGGATTGTGCTGGTTGCTGTTGCGAACTTGAACCAGATTCGCTTGGCTGTTCCGGACGAGGAAACTCGCCGTCGGTCGTCGCTAGGTCAACGGCGTGATGCGAGCGATAACCAAACGGCAAGCGCTCAGATCGGAACGGCGCGTTCTTGCCATGTACTGGGTGGCAGCTTGTTGTCGAACAAGATCTGATCACAAACCGATCCGTTCATAATCAAGGGACTTGGACAATTTGTGCTCAGGAAGTACATGCGCCAGGTAGCAGACGTGATTCCAGTCTCGAGATTAACTCGCGGAACGTGTCATAGACCGGTTTGCAACCCAAAAGAAACAAGCGATGCAGCATCACTTCCGTGTTGGTGTCCGAATCAACGTTGGAGATATCGTTGAAGTACTTGCTACCAAGTACGTCAAACTCCTTGAACATGAAGACACCCCCAAGAATGTTCACCTTCGTTCGTTCGAGGGCAATACAAGCCTCCTTCGACTTCACCTTGACGCGCAGGTTTCCGCCAGGGAGCTTCGATACTTGACCGATCTCGAACGTGCCGTATAGTTTCTCAAGTATGCCGTTGCCGTGGTGCGTGCCGGACAGCGATGCGATGATCTTGTGCATCGGCGTCTTAACAAAAGTGCGCCCAGTGTCGATCACCATATCGAACCGGTCTCGAGGGAGAGCATACGGTCTCGCTTGCTCCATTCGAGATGCAATAAACGACCAGTCGCCACCAGCGGCATACTGTCGTTCAATTGCTTCGATATCACAGGCGAGAGGTTTTGGGGTTTCTACACGATGACGCGCCTCATCAGCTTCAGCATTGTCGCGACGAAGGGTCTCTTGCTGCAAGATCACTTCGGCCATCGTTGGGCGCGGGTCCACGGAATGAGGTGGAGGCGGCACGGTGGTGGCGGAAGGAATCGCAGGTTCCATTGACTCATCGAGCAAGGTAGCATCAGGAGACGAAACAGGCGCAGACGCCGTAGACTTTCCCACATCAACGTCCATATCGGCCGGCTCTAGAGCAGATGAAGCGGGAATCGAAGACACAGTAGTTGCTGAAGAAACGGAAGGCGGTGTATCATGATGCGAAGTGGCAGAACAGCCTGATCCCCCCGAATTTTCAGTTTTGGATAGGAAGGTGGCGGTGGCCACTGGCTGGATACTGGGTGTTGACCCACATTTCGAGCCGGTTGCGACACGCGGTAGCTTGTCGGAGAGAGTCTGGGAGGCCGGATTTTCCATGGGTAAAGAAGAGGCGGGATAAGAAGAAAAGATGGTGAGGGGTATTCTCTGGATTTGAATTGAGCAGTAGCTGGCAAATTGAGAAGTTGAACAGAACCCGAGGTCGACCTGGGGTTAATTCGATAACCCCACCCCTCAAATAGAACCCCACCTAATTTAACAATTCGGTGTATAAAATTAATTATCGGTTTAATTTGGGAAAGTTATTAGAGTACCTCACCCCGTACCTCACTTTTGCAACTTGTATTTCAAATTTGCTACGTGTACCTCATAGTTAATTGGACTAAATAACAACAACAATAATACCGGTATTGTGGCGCGCGCGCCAATTTTTGCGCGCAATTATTTTGTAATTACGTTGGTCAAGAATTGGCGAAACTTCGATAGCACTTGAGAGCGCATCCCGACGAGAACTGCAAGCACTGGCCAAAGAGCTGCACTTGTACCGTAGAAATGCCAAGTCCGAATTCATTGTGAAATGCGCAATGCAGTTCCTGAACGACCATCCCGAGGACGGCGAACAATAGGCACTGAGCGTACTGGGCTTTTGTGAAGGCTCGTCACCAATGACGCCACCTAAACCAGAGGTAATAATTTGAATAGACGATCCCGTGGAGACCAAAAATCGAATCTGATATGAAGCAGGAATCACCTATGCCACATAAAGACAAGATGAATCCTTGCTAGACGCAACTTTCTTTTTTTCTCAAATAGAACCCCCCCTCGAATATAACCCCACAGTTGGGAGGGGTTATAGTGTTAACCCCAGTGGGGTTCTAATACAGGTTTTACAGTATATATATTCAAAAATACTCCGCTAAGGTCCGACTGTTGGTTCAAATAAAAAGGCAAACAAGTGCGATGGTTTGTTTGCTCGAGCGGCGCGACGAATTCCGCATCAATGCGCAATTTTTGGTCACTGAGACTACGACGACCGCTCGCGCCATCGTTAATTGTGCCTACCTCCAGCTTGGCGCGGGATCATGCCCAAAAACGCCGTATCTAGCACTGAGAAAGTCAAAGTTTAGAGTAAGATCCTTGGTCACACCGTTAGACAGCAGAAATATTACGCATTCTTAGAACATATAAGCGACCTTCTTGCTCTAGGCCGCTGCCAGGTTTTTGCAGTGCTTGACGTGTTTCGGATCCGTCTGTGTCATTTTGAGAGCGCGGGCCCCATGGAGTAAAGGTCATATCTCGAAAACCGCTATGTCGTTTTGAATATAACAAAAACTCCCCCAATCGGCATGGATTAACAATTCAAAACGTCCAATCAACTAGCCTCAGACAACCCCCCCTGCTTAAAATGAATTTTAGAAAAAAAACGGCCTTATATTTCTGGACAAAGGAAGTATTACTTTAACCAGGGCTTCGAAATTGCAGGCAATTGATTATAAGTCGCATACTCACATGCAAGTTACATGCGACATTGCGTGAATATCACGTGAGAAACGAATCTCCGATAGAGCCGCCTAGAGCGACGTATTATGTATAAATGCGCTTTGATCACCGATGGGCAGCTCACTTTTGTCGTTACTGTTGTAGAGAGGCAGTAGAAGTTACATGCTACATTCTATCAATCTCTTGCTTTTGAAAAATGCTGGAAAACAATATTAGACGAAAAGGGTGAAGATTGAAGATGATGACTGGGAACAAGCAAGTGTTTGATTATATCATGTGCCAAATATCCTAATTTGATTGAAGACAGCATTTTAGGTCGAATAAAGACCCCACACCACATAACCCCTAGAAACCTCAGGACTTACTTGGACCATATATCCTAATTAGAGAATTTGAAAAGTCCTAGTTAAAAACAGCATTTTAGGTTGAATAAAGACCCCAAAATACATAAGCCCTAGAAATATCACGACCTACTTGCTCTGGTCTGGATAGATATGTCACGCACAATGGACAATATTGTGACTGGTGCGTCTTCGCAAACTCTGGATGATGATGGAATTGGTAAAAATGCTACCTCCTTACACAGAATTGCTAATAATTTTAAAATTGGTGGAGTCAATCGATAACAGAACCACTAACGTAAAACAGCAGTTTATTGCCGACATCGGAAAATTGCCGTCTCATAGGTCCTAGCCAATCATGTTCCGGAAATAGGTGGTATGATGGATATCATTGGCTGATAAAAATTTACAGCAGTTTCCTGCCGGATGATTCGGACAGTTTGTACTTAATATTTGTATCTTGCTATTGTGTAGGAACTATTTTGGGTACACTCAATACAGTGCAAAATAGTATTGCACACGGAATGAATACACTTATTGGCGGCTATTTTAACCAATACTACGTGGAAAAAAGTATGAACCCGAACGCCACGACGCAAAGTGGCGCAGCCTTATCTGGGCTGAAGGATATCCGTGCTCATCATAGTAGAGACCAATGTACCACCCAGGGCTGGCATTCAATGGGGCACTCGTTAATACACCCGATCGAACGAAACAAGTGTGTTTACTGAGGTTGTGAAGTCAAGTTTAAAAATAGGTACAAGGAAAACTTGTTCTGCGAGTGGTTACCAGCACCAACATGGCCATCTGATAATGCGTGTATAAAATGTTCAAGTCATTAAACTGTGTTTCGATGCTCGTACCGAAGAAAGACTTCAGCTATCCCACCTTCTGCTTATACTACATGAGAAAGGTACCTTGGCAATGCTAATCCCCAAGACGTTTAGGTGACGCCTAATAATGTCGTTTATTTTATCGTGACTGAGGCCTAGACATGCGAAAAGACAAGATATTTGGCCTGGATATTCAAAGTCGCTAGTTCGCATCTCAGATTGGCATCAAAGAGGATCCCGTGACTGCTAGTGTTCACTGCGCTTTAGGTCCATACTTACACTTGTATCTTCAAAAGTCTGTCATAACAGCGCACAAGTTTACTCCCATTCGTGGGAGATACCTTACGCTCTGTGTCACGACCGATCGAGTTAGCCTTAAAGGAGAAGGTGTAACATTGAGTGGTAATTCATCAGCCAGGTCGATAACAATCAGCCATCACCGAGTGCCTGTCTTGCTATTAGACAGCGATTGCTAATCCCGCGATTTTCGACCTCTAAAATTAGCTTCTACCTGGTATTTTTACAATGCTGTGTATTATTCATTATTACAGTGTGTTTCAAACCCTAACCATTTCAGAATCCGGCTGTCGGATGTAACACCGGTTATACGGTATACAGTAGAACCCATGATAGGTTTGATAAAGGTACACTGTGTCAGCCAAAGCAGCTGGAGAACAAACAGGGTCGTCCCAATTTTTCAAAAACGATTAATTCATAGGTAAGCACTTCCGACTAAAATGCTATTGAATTGATCTTGTATAGCGTGCACAATTTTATTCTTGGCGTCAAGCGGAGCAGCTCGTAAAAGGTTTCAATACAACCCCATACATTATAAAGCTATAATCATATACTTTACTCTTGAATTTTGTAGTAAAATATCATACTAGAAACAAAAGATGCAACAGGGTGGCACCTGCTGCATCTTTTGTTTCTTCTCAATGCCTCTACAATTTTGCACTACTTCGTGCAATTTAAGCCGCTGGGTTTCTCGCTGTGCAGCCGCTCCCCTACGCTGTTGGATCGCAGAACTGGCGAATTGTTTCCATTGTAAGACCGCTTGACCTGCTTGTTGACGTCGTTGTTGCATCGCACTGGAGAGGCTTCGTGCCGCACGTGACGAGCTGCTTCCAAGTAATTTTGCGATATCTGTCGATGAATGATCGTCATCAAAACATGATGTAGCAGTTGAATTGGCGTCGCTTTTTCCCTTCCGTCTTTCATTGCTTTCATCTCCAGAAGTCCCACTATTGGATCTTGTGGTTCTGTCGAACTACGTAAACTATTCATTTTTCCAAAACTGTCGCATAGTACTCAGTCTGTGTAGTCTTCAAATCATTCGCATCGAAGTTTTAGTCGTTGCGTTGATTTCATTTCATTAAGATGATTCGTTCCATCCCCCACGTCACGATTACATTAATACATCAATCAGCCACCATTGCCTTTAAACGTTACTTCGTTTTCTGTAGTTTGTTAAAAGCGGATAGTAGTAGGAATAAAAAATAAAGCTTTTGCTGGTACAGTGTACCTTTTTTGAGCTTATCATGGGTATTACTGTATATTGGCGGTGAGTCTATGGTTTTGGGAGTGATTATAAAAAATCCCAATTAATAATAAAAATAAATTTTTAGATGAAGGTAGTACTACCCACTGCGGCAATATTTAGCGGTGGCTTCTTGCCGTGCAAGACCGTTCCGTTCACGCTAAAAGGAAAGAAAAAATTCAATGACCCCGAGTTGCTCATTGGAGGCTTGGTATCTGGTGCGACTGGTGGTGCAGTTGTCGTTGTCAATAGTGTTCATTAAGGTGCGTGGCGGGACATTTGGTAATGCAATCCATTTTTAGACGTACACTCAAAAGTGTTCGATATTCACCGTAAAAGAACGCTCAAAAATGGTGAATATTCCAAAAGGTGACTCAAATCCAAAACTTTCGTCAAAAGGTGACTCATATGGTTTTATAGAGTTTAAACATTTTACCTGTTTTTTTTTAACATTTTCACATGGTAATTTATGGTAAAATACGACAAAGTTACGGTTACTGTGCCTTAAAGACGGACAAGCTGTTCCACTTGGTAACAATTTGAATTTGTCAAGTATCTTAAATACTCTCACGTACCGCAACTCATGGGTAGAGACTTGATATGCTAAAGGCGCATCGCGACCTAGAAAACGTTTAATGGTAATCACATTTTATGTGATGTCTGGGACGTCGTCATTTTCAATATTTTACGTCTAGTTCATTTTTGGATAATCATTCCCAAAATTTCGGGAGGTACTGTAGAGGTAACAAGGCGTAATGAGATGCATGCTTTTCAGCTTGATCTAAAAGCAAGCAATGCAAAAGAATGGGTGCTAGATAGATTTGATGTAGGAATTGATCATTAAAATAGTTGATGAAGCCCAAGTCACCAGTTTTATCAAACTAAATAACTATATAATAAAAGCTGTTCCATAAGTTATTTTGTAAAAGCAAATACTGTGTGGGAGATAAAAAAAACGCTACTCGTTTTTGTGTGGGAGATAAAAAAAAACGCTACTCGTTTTTAGGTCGCCCCTGGGTTAAAAACACTCATGAGTAAATTTCTCCTGTGAATGAAGGAACAATATTTTGCTCGGAAAAACTTCATCGGGTAGAGGAGATTGTGGGCTACATTTTGACGCATAAAATTTAATTCTTCGGTTTGGCAACTAATGATCATTTTGTTTGTTTTGGTCTCATTTAATTTTGATTTACTGTATTTTACACTGCGTATGTCCCATCCGCGGTAGTATTAGTGTAGCTAATTTGCGAAGTCATACATGGCTTTTGAAGGAACGAACTGGATGTGCTCGACCGCGAATGCCGTAACATTCACTTTGTGCAGCGAAGAGGTCACATTTTCTTTGGCAATGTCAACCAACTAAGTGACTAGTGATCGAACTCTTCAAAATACGTCTTTCCACTTTAAGTAGTGGAGTGGGATCTCCCCTTGACAGTTTACTGCGTCGACCGCGACCAAATATTCGGTTCAACGATACCGATACTAAAGGAAGAGCCGAACCGCGATCCAAATCATGAAAAAAGCTTTGCATGTTACTCGATTGCACGGAAATCACCGTGCCTTTATAATACATACAGATCCATTGGTTGAAAGGGACAATTGAAAAATAATGTTCGTCCAGCGAAAGGACGGGTCTGGGTCCAGGTTTTGGAAGGGATCCTGGTTCTGAAAGTTTACACTTATTTGCGGTATACAATCGATACTTATGTACTTTCCATTATACTTGTATATCTTACACATATTTTAAGGAATATATTCCAAAAGGTGACTCAAATCCGAAAACTTCGTCAAAGGTGACTCAAATGGTTTTAAAAGTTTTTTTATATTTTACCTGTTGTCTTAAACATTTTTGCAATGGAAATTTATGCTAAAATTCACGGTTACTGCGCTTTAATGACTAACAAAAGGGAGGGTTACTCCTCAGATTAGATTGGAAGAGTAACCCGCCCTCTTCTTAGTATGATATGATGGTGAGGCCTTTTCTCATGTTTCAACTAAGTAC
The DNA here is from genome assembly GCA_001887855.2 of Sclerospora graminicola. NCBI lineage: Eukaryota > Oomycota > Peronosporomycetes > Peronosporales > Peronosporaceae > Sclerospora > Sclerospora graminicola. The sequence continues at coordinate 31,773 of MIQA02018201.1, read as the reverse complement.
GATTTTAGTTGAAAGATCGAAATGGTCTCTGATTTTTTAGGTACCCGTTAGTGGAATTCTTGTTGTGTAAAAAGAATCCTTCCTCTTCGAATTCCGATTCAAAATTGGTTTTGACAGCTGCTGTGGCATAATAAACAATTTTGACATGATTGGTGTGGTCAACACAATTTGGCATTTAGTATCATTTTGAAGAATCGCTAGTTATCGTGTTGATTATTTCGGGAGAATCTGATCAGTATTCTTTTGAGTAGCTCGAGCACGCTTAATTGCTAGTGCTGCCACGGATGACCTTTGTAAATGGAGCATACAGATTATCATGCGGAAAACGCTATGGTACGTACGCCGCACTTATCTCTACATGGAAATTGACCTTCTCCACGTTGATTTTTGGAGAGGAAAGCTCCATCTTCGACTCGAAAAGCTGCGCAGCATGATCTGATAATATTTTAACGTCATCATAAACTTGCCATAAATCGATCTTGGGCACTGGTTTAAACTTCTTCCTTTTGGTATCATAGCATACTGTATGAATTGCGCTTGCCCCGTCACACATCGTCCCAAATAATCCAGCAGTTGTGTCTAGTGAGTTTCCTTTTCAACTGACCGAAACCACGGATGAGGAAGAACCTCAACACATAGTTGTTCTTGTTTTGACCCCGCAGTTGTCTGCGTAGATCGTGGGTTATTTGTCTTCAAACCAGTATTCGTTCTTGTTCTAGAAAATACAGAGATATAAAATGCTCACAACTTCGTTGCTGCCCTTCTCCGCTATTTCGCTCGGAGTAAATGTTCATGGAGTAATATCACGCGCAAAGATTCGGCTGTAGGAGAGAAGGACCAAGGTCTTTGCTCTCCACGCTATTAGATTTGCTGTCTTCACTACCAACGAGATTGGTATGTGTCGTTAGACGTTTCGTACTCGCTTGCGCTGCTTATTACCGTCCTTCAAAGCGGTTATTCCTATAAGTACGATCGTTGGTCTTCCAACTTATGATCGCTTATTATCATTTTGTTTGTTTCGGCCTCAAATTACATCTACATAAAACGAAAACCATCCTCACCTTCGTCCGAAGAAATATAGTCATACGCATAATGTTTGCCCCAACTATAACGACACGTAAATGTCAAAGCGACAGCCTTTGAACTTCGGAGGGCTAAGCTTACTGACGCGCTTAATTAGTCGTAACGTATTTCAGCAGTTTATGGCCGGAAATCGGGTACCTTAACTTTTTGATCATGACTTTTCCCCAACATCACATTTTGACCCGCTGTTTTTACCCCTTAAAATCTATTTTGACCAGTAGTCATATGCGATAACGCTGTCCTTATCCAATCATAATTGAGGTCACACGGATAGAGGAAAGTGGGCATTTAGATTCGTACTTATAGAGATTATGGCCGATTTTTTGAGCTGCAAAAAGTATATGGGAAGAGAATGTTCAGGTACGCACATAATTTTGAATTGGCACGGTACTGACGGCCATAATCTGCTGCCGAAAAAAACTGACCAATCATTCAACAGTTATCTGAAATTATGACACCTAATTGGATAGTCGGCTTATTACCGGTCATAATCTGGTGTCGGCCATAAACTGCTGAACTACGTTAGCGAAATGAAACCAATCTCATCAAGCGGAATTGGACCCTGCGCTAACTGAACAACGTCTGCCTAATATCGAACTGTACATAAACAACACAAAATTCCATCTCTTCAGTCCTTTAATTCAACTACCGCTGATTCTGACGTAGTACCTTTCCAGCAAAACGCCACTGCCAAATTTTCCAGGAAATACGTCAGGAAAGCCGGGCGATATGAGTTAACATTTTAAAAGTCCTGCTGCAGTATACATAATTCAACGCGAAATGTGGTGACTTTAGTTGGAACTAGCAGTGAACATATCAAGGATGCGTATACTCTTACTCGATTGGGTTGTTTGGCGATTTTCTTGGTACAGTCGTCCTTCCATTTATGAAAACACTTTGTGTGATCACTTAAGAACCTTACAAGGAGGGGCAATATACCTTATTCAATATACTATATGCAATATATGCTGGTGCAGCAATCTGTCGTTCATATAGGATTTTGATCTTGAATAGAGTATCATATCGACTGTTGTGAACGGGTCCGGGTCCTAGTTTTGCAATGGGTCCTGGCTCTGAGTTTTCACTTATTCGGGTTCATGTCTGACATTAACCCTAATATCGCTACCTTCTTTTACCGTGGTTTGATTATACAAAACTGCTCGACTCCATATTGATGGATATCGTTCAGTAATGCATTTCATAACTAAGTGCATTTTTGCTTAAATTCTTTCGACGACTTAAAAATGAATTCTATTGAGACGAACAAAGAGTTGATGGATACACCCGATATTGCAACCCTGCTTCTTAAATTAAAGCCCATCATGATACTTACTGCCGCCAATCATTGTAAAGACTGTGATCTGTAGCTGGGAATCTTAAGTACATGTATTGGAAGTTGAAATTAGCCTACAACTACGTTGACATTTTAACAGCCGTTATCTCAAATGGGGCTTACTATACAATCCGTGATAAATCTTCCACATCATTCTTCAAAATGGCATCGACTGCCAGTATTGTCGACCGGCAAAGCTGTTCTAGCGCTAGTGCTGTTGTACCGCGTATATTTACAGAGCTATCACAATTGTTGTGGAGCCTACAAAGTACGCATTTGACCATAAAGATACAATGTACGACTTCGTTTTTTTGCCTTGTCACGGCGCTGACCGGGAGTCAGGACAGCCGACACAGCGTGACTTTGGGTACGACTTAATCCGTGAATGGTTCTCAAATTGTAATGAGGTGTCTTTACATTATGATATTTAAGCTGAAATATTAATTTCAATGTCAGATATTATTGTCTGAAATGAGAATATTGAATTATAAGTTATTAGGATCCGCAAGGAAATCTGATTCAGGTATAAATACGGCAAGAGGGAATATGATAATACGAGCATTATTAGATCAGTTTTATGTTACATTTTTGTATATTTGTTTAGACATAATTGTACAGATTAACTCCAAACCACCCAAATTATATTCGATCGTAATACTAACGTCTTGCGGCCACGTGTCATCTATATGTAGCGATATATCACTAAATTAGTAGAAAAGAATAGTCTTGAGTTAGTCAAAATTAAATAAACTATTTATGTTTGTTCCTTACCTAATGACAAGTGTGGTGTGATCTCGGAAGTTTCGTCCGAGATATGAACATTCATACGGGGGTCAGATGACTAACATTTTGATGGGGTACTCTGCTCATCCATGTCATGGTCCAGGTCATCATCAAGCTGACCTGATCGGTCACTACAATCACCTTGGTTATGACAGACAGGATGATCCGTACTCTTGACATCTCATCTGGTGTACCCATCAGTTCTGGCGGTTACGCTCTCTCGGTGGACTCCAAAAGAAGGTTACGATGCCCGGTTCAAAAGGGCATCTGAATGGGACTAGGGACTCTTCTGGTCGTAAATCTTCCCCGGGGAGCGGGTGACTGTTAAACTTGATCTCAGTATACCGCAGATACTGAACCAAGATTACTCAATTGTCAGCACAACCAAAAAATAGCGGTGGTACTCCAATCTTATGTGAACGAACGTGAGCTCCAAATAGGTATCCACACTCTTCCACAGCCAGCCAAAACTTTACCTTCCCCTCCAATACAAGTAAATCGTGCTCCAAACACAGGCGACTTGAGTGAGTATACGTACTTCACGACCCCAGGGAACTTCCAGTGGGCATTCAGTAACCTACCCCGGGTAAACTAATAACAACTGGAGTGGTCTTAGTTAGCCCTCTTCTGCGTCTGATTTTATCCCTTCAATCCCGCATAAACCTTTGTGTATCCTGCACCAAATATGGTGACCTACCTGCACGTCAATATCTTCGTCCCTGTCACCTGAGTGACTAATAATATATCCCGGCTACTACGGTGATCTATGACTGGAGCCTCTCGCACGACCCTTGACTGGCTGCACTACTGGCCGGATTCGTGAGACGACAGATCCTCCGGGTCCGCTCTTACCAGCCTCTGGGTCCACTCTTACCAGCCTCCGGGCAGCGTTGCTGACCTAACCCTGCACTCGTCTCAAACCACTATGCCGACCCAGACCGCTCCCAGACTCAAGACCGTTCTTAACTCTTCCAACATCCTTACGCGTAGTAGACTTAATATTCCCCGGCGTCCCTTTCCAATATCGACCGCGATCGCCATCTTGACTCCACAGGTCAACCTAGGGCAGCCGCCCCGGTTAATGATTTAGGGACCCTCATGGTCGGGTTTATCCCACCTCCGGCAGTTGATTTATCCTGGAGCCGCTTCATCATAGCCACCCCTGTCTTTTCAACGGCTGGGGCACGATATCACAAATATTTTCTCTAATACGCTCCTTCCACGAGTATTCCACACTTTGGTAAGTCCTAGGTTATTTGCTGACCTGGCCAGGCTGACCTGCGTTCAGCCTCATGGCTTGGTTGATCGAAGGTAGTATCGGTCAATGTTTTTTAAGTTCTGGTATTTCACTTGGTTTGGTGGATTTAAATAAAAGGATTGAATTTACTAAACAAGAGTCGCTCCACTACGTGTCGACGGTCATCGGGAGCAAAAGGTCAGCAAGGTCCCTGTAGCTAAAATCATTCCCGGTCGAGACGTGTACTGACGCCTTTCGTCTCGCCAGAAGTCCCCCTACGGGGTTGTTTTATCCTCAACCCTCACGTTCACGTGTTTAGAACACGTTTCTAAGAAGCAAAGGTTTTTGTGGAGACAATTCAGCGGGTTCACCGTAGAAGATCGTAATTATTTTGTGGAATTTACGTATCATTTTGTGGTTATTGGTTATCTCTCGTTATTGGCTGGCCCGGTTAGTCAAACTTCCCGATCGTGTCCTGTATGGTATTTGTTTTGAATTTAAAATCAACCCTAATTCTTCATCCGGTGAAGGTTTCAACCGGAGAACAACCCCGTCTCGAAGAAGTCATTTCACGCGACCTGATCGGGAAGGTCTCTTTCATCTAGAGTCCACCTGAGTGAGTGTAACCACCGTGAGCCGATGGGTACACAAGGTAAGATGAAGCTAAAAATGGATCCGGTCGTTCATGACAAAGACCAGGATGATCGGTTTGAGTGACCCAGCGGTGGTTTGTCCAATCAAAAGATCGATCAGGATTCGCGGAGTACCCCCTTCGATAATTGGGAGTCCGGGTCGTGGGAATTCGAGTTCCTCCAAAAACTTTCGTTGTGGATTTTGAAATCAGCTCCACCATTATAGTGCACCAAGACAGTCAGCAAAAGGACAGCCTTTTGCAATTACCCGGCCATCTTTGCTAGCTTGATCATCGTTCCTGGTCGGGTCATCCTTGTCCGGTCGGCATAATCATCTGAGACACGTCAGTCGCCCTCTTCCGGTCAGCTGGTCGGTATATTGGTTCGGCCAACACATGTAACCGGCCAACCTTATCGGTCCTCAAAGCCATAATAACGCTTAGTCCTTCAATTGTTGGTCTCCACAACGACCGATCGGTGTGCATAATCCTTTCATAATCTCCAACATCTCCGGTCAGCAAATTGGGTCGGCCGGTCACGCCGATCGACAGATCAAAACAGCTCATATTGACTAAAGCACCAACGTTTAACCGTTATAACACCCAATGGACAAACTAAATCGATCATTTAAGCGGGTCGGCGCATTCCGACCTGTAATCTGATATCTGGAGGGAGTCTGGTCAGTGGCGTTATCACTCCGAAAACGTTCAGCCACTCCAACCAACCCATTATAGTACGGTCATTTTTGTTCCGATCAAGTAACGGCACTTTCCAACATTTCCCAAATGCTCTTTACCGTGCGTCGTTGTCGATTGCCTCATCCCTGGTCAGGTCGACCCGTCCCAAGTGACCAAATGTCACTTCGATCGTCCCACCGGGTATCTGATCCACTTTTCACCAATCCAAAGTATCTGATACCGTAATTTAGCCAATCCGCTTAGCGCTGTGGGACACTTATATTTATATGTCAAACCCTGCGTCTTGTTTTTTTCCTTTCAGGTTTTTGTAGCCGTCCACCAACTTGGTCGTTATCCGGTATCCGGATATCCAACAAGTATCCGTCTTGTAGTAGAGGCACATGTCGGTCAGACTTTGATTACAATTTATACCCATGATTTTGGAGTGCAATAATCGATTCCATAGTCTTTTTGCTTGTTTTGGGCCGTAGAGTGTCTTGTGTATTTTTAGCACTTTGTCTTGTAAGATACTTCTTCGAACCCTTTCGCCTTGAGATCCATTCCTTGTGGTATGTGCAGAAAAATATCGTTTTCTGTTTCAATTACCTTGACATAAGCGTTAGGTATGTCGCCATGTTTTGCACACACCAAAATCGGTGACAACGCCAGGATTAGTTTCACTGTTCCCATTTCGATAACAGCAGCAAACGTCAAGCCGTAATAGATTCCGAAACGCTGTTCGTTTCTACAGGCGACCAGGCGTGCTTTCTAACGTTTTATGTCATTTGTTATGTTTGACTTCGGAGTTATAAACCCACTTCGTGTGCAATGGCCGACCGTTTGTTGGCTTATCTTGCCCAAATTTCGTGTTGTTCAGAGGCTTCCAGTTCTTCGACCATGGCTGTCAGCCATTTTGGCTTATTCCCGCTTTCCATTGCTTCGCCAGAAGTTTTCGGATCGACTTCAGACAAAAAAAAACACCGGATCACAAATTCGTTATCTCCACGTAATTCCACAATTTCTATCGCTTTATTTATTGCCGAAGCTTTTTGAGTTCCATTTATTTTTCACTTTGTTTTTTACTTAGTTTCTTCTTTGCGAAACTTCGGATTTCGTCTATTTCTCGCTGCCAAGCGTTCTCTTTTTTGGGAGTTTTCCTCGACACACCAGATTTTTTAATTTTATCTTCTTCAAACGGTTTGTTTTCCGTGAGCCTTCGTTTGATCTGCTTGTTCTGGATGTCATCTAGCGCTTCTATGTGCTTGCTGTGCTGAATTGCCACAACCTTGCGTTTGTGGTGTAGTCACTTTCGGAAATTACTTCCGAGATGCGAACACCCACGGGGGACCAGATGACTGACTGTGGGAGGGGGTACTCCGTTCTTCTAGGTCTTGGTCCGAGCCAGCATCAAGCCGGCTGGACCGCTCACTTCCATCACCTTGGCCGTGACGACTGGGATAATCCATGTTATGTAAAGCTCACCTTGTGTATCCATCAGCACTGGCGGTTTTACGCTCTCTTGGTGGACTCTAGGCCTATTTTACCGACTTTTACCAAGTTAAAAGTCGGTAAAATAGGTGGACGAGGGTTAGAACTAGGGTTGCCCCTGGGCTGAAATCGTCACCGGGGAGCGGACTGGCGTTATACTTGAGATTTTTATACCGCAATGGCTGGACCGAGAGTAATCGATCGGCCAGCTTAACCAAAAAATAAATGTGTTACTCCAATCTAATGTGTAAGTAGGGAAACCAAATAATACTCCACAATCTTGCACAGTAAGCCAAAACTTCACCACACTTTCCAATAGAACTTAACCGTGTTCCAAACAGAGGTGACTTTAGTTGAGTATAAGTTTGACGACGACTCTCGGTCAGAGGACTTCCGGTGGGTTCCTTTCAACCTTTCCCGGGCAAACCAATAACAACTAGAGGGGACCTTGATAGCCCTCTGCTGTGAACCAAAGACGACTTGTGTCTTAGAATACTAATTTTTATCCCTAGATCCAATATAACCTTTTGTGTACCCTACCCAAAATAACCTGACCAGCCTGACCTGGATGGTTATGTACCTTATCTGAAATAGCGTTATTGGTCGTTTTTTGGTGTAGTGTACACCAAATAGCTCAACCAGCCTGGATAGCAATCCACCTCGACCTTGACGAGACCTGTCCGCCGACTCCGATTCCTCTTCGCGGCCGCCAATCCACCTTTGGTGTACCATCCGGCAACTACAGGGACGTGACATTCCCCGGAGCCTTTCATATATCCATCTCTTAGCCAATCCACCCCTTGGCCACCTATGGTTACCATCAACGACGGCCATCCAGCCTCACTTGGTCCAGCTGGCCAACTTCTGGCTGACCTTGCTCTGAGCCTTCGGATCACCTCGTCTATCCTGGTTCCATGCCTTGTACTGATCTGGCGCTTGCGGGTGTTCTCGGACGCCTCCGGAGCTGTCATCCTGCGCCCACACTCTTGACCAGCAATTTAAGCCAATCAAAAGGCAGCCTCGGCCAGGTGTACTTTACACCCGGCCGTTAACTCATTCCGAAGTAGCTTCACCACACGTTCACCTTCAGATATGCCTTGAAACCCTTCACTTCTTTATTTTTTCCGGTTCCAAACAGAGGTGACTTTAGTTGAGTAAAAGTTTGACGACGACTCCCGGTCAGGGGACTTCAGGTGGGTTTCTTTCAACCTTCTCCGGGCAAACCAATAACAACTAGAGGGGACCTTGTTAGCCCTCGGTGGTGAAGCGATCCAACAAAAAAGTCAAGAATAAGTGGACCACACATATCCGTTGATTGGTGGGGATGGGAACACCCATCAAGATGGGACCGTTGATGGGTGGGACAGGCTGATTCTGCTCACGATGATATATGGTTGACAACGGGCTATCGTAAATGGGAAGGAAATAAGAGGATACCGTTAACACGCCTGGTCCCAGATATTAACGGACTAGCGAATATTACGGTCTGATCTGGATATGGAGCGCTGAGTTGAGTTCATGTGAGCATGCGAGGAAAGATCAGCCGAGACAAACCTGATGGGCAGCATCAACGGCGGTGTGGTATATCAGGAACAGCAGAACCCGGTCATTGGAATGGGTCAGGGACCAGATGCTGAAATTGAATGGGATATGGAAATCTCGGTCTGATCAGTCGAATAACCTGATCCCGCCCTAGAATATGAAGATCGGGTACACGACAGAGCTTGATATATATAGTGGTAAGCTGTATGAGCCTTACCGAACTAGGATAAGCGATAAAGGTTGTAGATCCACCCAGAATCAGCATAAAGAGGTCTGATCAGATCCAATTTCAAGAGAAGTGCTAAGTCGGTGCGACCCTTGCGGTCCAGCATACAATGGAGGTCGGAGATATGGTTGAGTGAGCGGGCGATGTCGATGTTTTGCTGATCACTGTGCTGATCGCCCTGATGATGGTGCTGGCCGCCCTGGTCACGATGCTGATCACTGTGTTGACCACGAACCAAGCCTGATCAGCCCCGAATTAGCTTCCAGGTGTAGAGGGAGACGGAGTTTTCAGTTAAGATGGGGTTGGTATGGGGCAAACAGTGCCTGAGAGACCGATCCCGAACTTGTTCTATGCTGACTCTCGAGGAACCAGGATGGTTGAAGATTGCCATAAAGTTTGACCGTGATCGGTCCAGAAGTAGTACGGATCAGGTTGAAGGTGCGTCGAAGATGTGTATAAGGTGGTACTGGCGCAACCGTGTGACGAAATGAACAAGATCGAAGTATGAGGTAGGTCACATAAGTTGGTGTACGGTACATTAGGTATTGGATATTGCATATATAATAACAGGTTTTGATTTACCCCCTAAGCAAAGAGTCGCTTCGCCACGTGTCGCGGTCATTGGGAGCACAGGGCAAACTTGGTCCCTGTAGCTCAGCTTAATTCGCGGTTAAGACGCGCATAGACGCAATTTGGCTCACCGGAAGGCCCCCGACGGGTTTTGTTTAGGTTTTCAACCCTCACCCCCTCACGCGCACGTGTTTTGAACACGTTATATCAATTGGAAAGGTCTCGTGGAGATAATGTTTGTGGTTTACTGTGGAAGATCGTGGTTTTATCGTGGTTTTCATTGTTTCTCGTTATCTCTCGTTTTTATTGGCTGGCCTGATCGGACGAAGTTTCCCGATCAGCGCCTCTAGATACTTAAACTAAGTATCGACCCTGACCCTATCATGGGGCACATAGATACTTATGATGGTCCAATCGGCTAGATCCAACGATGATTGAGACGTCCTGAGGTGACGTTTCCACGGTCTCGCTTGTATCCCCAGGGCTTGTAACAGGCTAGCTGTTACAGCCTTACACTGTATAAATTGCAAGTGAGGAAGCGTGCAATTGGATAGGAACAAATTTAATTTGTTCTTCAGTAGTTTAAGTAAGATTAGACTTAGGTACAGACTATTTAATTGATTAAATCGTCCCTTTGTTATATATGTAAATATATAACCAAGACACGTGGCTGCAAGACGGTAAGTTTAAGAGTAAATATATTTTGTGTGGTTAGAGCTAATAACTATAATTATATCTAAAAATAACTAATTATACAAACATGTAATGTATAACTGATCTAATAGACCATCAGATCAAAGACTGCCACATTGATATATACCTGGTTATACGTCATTTACAGTATTTTTAATCATTTGGTGCATAAATCCTATTCGATTAAGTCATATATATACCGAATCTGAAAAGTCGTAAATTACCGAGTCAATTTCGATATGACTTAGTCTTTTCGAAATTAGACATATCATCTTGTGTGCCACACGACACTATATATCTAAACTAATTTAGTAGTGTAGCCTTAAAATAGTATACCATAGGTATAGTTTGATATAGTAGTAGCTAGCCCTTATTTTTAAGTATTCGTAGTTTATAACTAAGCTCGAATCGCTAGACTGCTCGTGTTGTTAACTAGTTTAGGAGTCATCGTGTCGAGACGGCAACTTGGTTGGTTACGTCAAATGACTAAAGTGCAACTCACCTGTGCAAGTGATACTAGTGATGAGTAAACTGCCTAACTTTAGGTTACACTTAAAACTAGCTTGAATGCATTTGAGTTTTTGCATTTTTATTTATTTGTATGCCACTCACTCTTTGCTTCTAATGAATCTAAGTGTTCCTTTGGATTCAAAATATGTTGTAATTTGACATCCACTTCATCCTAAAGCTTTTATTGCCAGTTTCAATAATTTTGCAATGTTGAGTTAACCTATCGATAATAAAGCGCTTATTAGTATCCTAACAAAATCTCCTGGACACTATTACGTTAGTATACAAAAGTGGTTCTAAACATTGATTTTGAAAAAGATAATCTCGCTAACAATACGGAAGAGGACGAACGTAATGATGACAAATCGAGTTCGGTATATTATTCGAGTTTAGAAGTGCGGCCGGTGAAATGATGTAAAAGTGGATATTTGATGTGAAACCATGCAAATTCGAGTAGGACACATTAAATTCGAATTTGATTGGTCTAAATGATTTAGATCGAGTTATTTCGAAATTAGTTGGTCTTTGACTTGAGACCAAAGAACAAAGCATATAACTGGTTAATATTTAATAAAACCTAAGAACAAATCATAAGAGTACTATTTGATTAGGTGGTCTAATAATACTCTTATTATTATATCCCCTCTTGGATTCGGTATTTACTTACATCCGAATCGGGTTTCCTTGTGATTTTAAAATAATTTATAATCCAATATTCAAATTTCAGACAGTAAGTCTGAAATTGAACTGTGATATTTCATTTTAAATATCACTTATGTAATGGTACCCCATTACATCACTCCCCCACTTAAGGTCGTTGGCCAATAACAAAATTTAATATTGCCCAATCGATGTGTAACACTTGTTGGTCAAACTAATCTTTACAAACCAAATATTACGACCAAGAACCAGCCATCATGGTCGAGACACGCGGCGGCGTTCTTAAGAGCGCTGCTGATACCACGAACAAAGCCTCCGCCTCAGCACCGCATGCTCAGGTGTCGAACTCAAACAGTGACGCCACTAACGCAGCGTCAGACGAAGGAAGACCAAGAGACTTGTCGGCTCTAGTCGCAGATGCTGCTGAAGTAGCATCTAAACGGGGGCGTGAAAATGTTGCTGGGGCAACATCTTGCACGATGATACCTGCCGAAGAAGACATCTTCGATCTCCGGAGACAGCTCCGACTCCGAGCTTGTGGACATCGTTCTCCGCCTCTCCTGTAGCCACATTCATAACCATGCTTGTGAAACTCTGTGCGTGCTTTCTTGCCTGTTTGTCTGTAGATTTGCGACAAAGCAGAGCAAAACACTTCCACTCAAAACAACAAACATCATTTCAATTTATTCCCCGTTATCCTTCAACACACGACCTATCTTGCGGTGTCCGCTTCTTATATGGGTTTTTGTATAACCTGAAGCTTTCCATACCAGACCTAACATTATAATATCCAAAGAAAATATTTCTACCAATTAGTACGTTGCTATTTTTTAAGTCAACTCTTATTGGGCAAAACCACGAGCGGCCTTAAATTGACAACCACGTGAAATGAGAGTCTTTTCCAGGTTCGAGGCAAGTAAACTTCTATGAGTAAAATAGTTTTTCTCGTACGTGAACCACTTCTTTACGTGACTTTGCCGACCTTCGTGACGCTTAGCGTGCCTCCATCTGGCAAGTTCAGACTCTCATCTTTCTCGCAATTCACTGCTCCTTTCAACCAATTTTCGTTACACACAGGTCCGCTGTCTAATATCCATATATTTTCGTCAAAAATTGTGTATTTCTCGAGAACTTCTCAGTTTTCAGTCATTCTCTACAGTTGACAGTACGAAGCGGTGTTCTGCTCTTGTGTCGATTCTCCTCCACTTGTTTTAGCTCCTTTTCGGCCTATGACTTCTGCCTTGATGTAAGAAATCACGTCGTATATCCCCTTCGGACCCACAGCCATAGCGAACTCTTTTCTGTTTACCTTCGCGGCTGCATTCGCAGTGAAACTGCCGGATTGTTTGGTCTCTGTCCTTCTTCGTCAATTTCTTGGGCCCAGGCAATCGATTTCTGTGCGTGTTGCAGATAGTCTTGCCGATGCGGGTTATACCGCACCATTTGCGCGAGTTTCATCCTTGGAGCTGCATACTTACCAATTCTTTGATCGGCTATCTCGCGCAAGAGCAACTAGGTATAAAAACTGCTCAGTCCAAGCAGCGAAAAGTAAAGCTTGTTGATGGTGAATGATATTCACCTTAGATGATTTGTGTATTTGATCACGAACGAAATAGAGTTGCTGAGAAATTTGCCACCAGGACTCAATGTTGGCCTGAAAGAGGCTCGCATCAGCCCCTTCAAAATGTTCACTTAACTTTTGACTTTCAAACACTCATCCAAAAGGCTGCTCCCGCTACTTTCAGCGCTCAATAAAGAGGTAGGCCCACTGTTTAAACTCAGAGCCTAAGCCTGGATATATATTCTCTACTAAGGAAGTTTGAAATCGATAAAAAAACGGGTATTTAAATACCCTCAGGCGGTCCTGCCAGATGCCCGTCGGTGGGATTCCACCCCCCACACCCTGTGGCATAACGTGGGGGTGCTTTCCTTGTGAACCTGCACGAAAAACTCCACCCCAGTCCGCACCAGCTTCGGCGATTAATTGTTACGGTTATGCGTTGACCAGTTTCCTTGAATACACTTCCACCAGATGCAGGTGGTACTCTTTTCTCGGGGCAGGTGAAATGCTTGTGGCGGATCCTTGTGACCGATTCTCCTCCATCGCGTCAAGACAACCTCTAGTTCCTTTATATGCTCTTTTAGAGCCGCACTTCTGCCACTTAAGCTCCACTTTCTCTTCCTCCATGTTCCACACGAACAATTGTAAAAATTACGTAAACTCTCCGTTACCGTAAGAAAAAACAAAAAAAAGCTCCAGAACGTAAACCGCAACGCAACGTAACGGGAACTCCAGCAAACCATTTTTTTCCAGTTGATCCGGAGTTTTCTCTTTAAAGTTTGGTGAGCCAAGAACTGTCGCTCCGGCAATTTCTCCTGTAGGATAATCCACTTAAGTACGCGCAACTAAACCGATTACCGTAATCCTTATGTGCTTCCTGACAGCCATATTTTTCATTGCCCAACCATTACATACAGTGATATTTTGCATATTTTGGTTAAATTACTTACGGCCACCATATATTGAATGTATATAATTGGTTATATTACGATGTCAGGTACGACATAAATTATGTGGAAAAATATTTTCCAAGCGCTGATTGGCTACTTGCAAGTGTCAGAGCACATAAGGATTACGGTAGGGCATAGGTTAGCCCGGCCATTATGTCCGCCTACTTGGTGTGCCTATTAAAGCGTCGCTCGGACAGGTATTCAGTAAAAAAGGAAAATGTACTATAAAACTTTAACAAATCTTACAGTAAAATTTCTTAACGTGACAATTGTGTATAAAGCTCCCTGTAACTTTGTTAAATTCATTTTGTCGCTGTAATATCAAGACACCTTGAAATTCCAACACAGGCAGTGCTTCTATGTGCGGATTAACTTGCTACACACTTCAAACCCCTCGTCACGCGTAGTGTTTTAATACATAATTTTGGTAAGCCCACAGTGACTTTTTAGGGAAAAGTAAAATATAGTCTAATTACTCTTAACTATTAGCTACTATGAACATGTGCAGTCTAGAATGTAATCTAGGCTCAGGTTTGTTAAATGTGTTTTCGTCTAGTGACATACATCGTTGTTCTTGGAATAGATAACTGAAGTGTGGGTCCGGTGCTGGAGATTGGTTGAAGACGCACTGTGAACTGACTTTCAGTCGGATACCCTCTTCTCTTGTTGCGAATACCGTGGATTCATATTCTGCCACTGCCTCTATTTGCGCTTGACATTGACACGATACAAATTCCAGATGATCATACGCATCTTTCACTATTCCTTGAAATATGGTTTGGTTACGAAGCTGCCATAACCACGCCATTCCGATTCCGCATATTCCATATCCGGTAAAATACTTCCGTATATGTTTCATCGTACCATCCATACTGCCTCATGATCGCCTTCCTAATACTCAAACCTATCGTGGAGCACACCTAGTCACAACCGCAGTTTGAAAGGTGCTTAATTGCGAATCCGTAATCATCTTTCCTCACCATTGCTGGATCAGCCGTCTCCAGAAAGTTTGAGCTCTCGTACATTCCCATAAAATATGACATGCATCTGATCCAAACTTGTACAGCCTGCATCTAACGCGCATCTCCACTCTGTATGACTCCGGGCGTAAAAGGTATCTAATTGCATTGTAATTACCCGGTACTGCACCCACACCTGATAGTTAGTCAGCATACTATCATGATCCCATACCTGATTGGGTTCCACATCTTGTAAATTGGTCGACCAGCCACTCGAATCACAACCGTTCTTCCACTTCTTTAGTAGAGTTTTCAGTTGTGGCGGAACTCCATGGAAGTACATCTTCCTAAAGGAGCGACGGAATCTGGGCCATATATTCTTTATCGGTATTTTGTCCTCCGTTGACCAACCAATGAGATGAAAATCCGGGTGAGGATGTAAAACAACTAACCTTCCTAACATCCTCGAGTTCGCATCAGTTGCAGCGTTCACACATGATACTATCTTCCATATGATTCCATCCGCTTGTTGTTTCAATCGAACGTGTTCACCCTCTCTTGGCCTTCGTCCTTGAACTAGACCTGGTGCTACAAAGTTCCATGTAAAAAACAACTCCAGACATGTTGGTCCTCTGCATAAACGAATTGGTGGGCTTTCTCCTATATAATGACCAATTTCCACTCTTGGAGACGCAAATATGATTGATCATAACCAGTGACTAATTTTTGCACAGGTGTGTGAATTCTCGTCAACCCCCAGCACCTGCCACATAAAAGTATTTTTCGTTAGTCTTCGTATGCGTAATTCTCTGATAGTTACAGGCGGGATACGATCATATTTCTTCGGAAGTAACGTCGATGTCTTCTCCTCCCGAATCCATGGATTGAAGCCCAACCGTATGTCCCCCAAAAAGGTATATTTGAGGTAGGAAGTAAGTCGTGATATGGATGGGCATCAATGTCCACCATTATCGTAAACTCATCGTTCTGTTTTAGTCCCAGCCCTTTCACCCCCAAACGTGCTTCCATTCTACCTATTGTCTGAGGTAAAACCTCCCGAGTATAGCCTTCTAACTTCTCCAAATCACTCTCCTTTGGTCCTATCCATTCCATAACTGCTCGTGCTACTGTTTTCATCGCACCCGGCTCCACTGCTCGACCTGCCTGGTATATTTTGTAACCTTTCGCTGGAGTTAGTAGCCGCCCTGATGAAATGTCTGTGCCTATGCCTGCCAAGTCCAACCATGCGCTTTGATAACTATCCCTCGCAGCAATTAGCCACTGGCAAGCTAGCTTAAGTCGTTGTACCTTTATAGCCACCGGTATAGATATAAGACCCACTCCCCCAGCCGCATGTGGGGTGAAAAGTAACGTCGGCGAAATCTTATGCCACCCCCCCTCACTAGTCGTACTATTCCGCCATAAAAATGCCTTCTGAATATTGACGAGTTCTTGCACTACTTCTGCTGGGGGTTCAAACATCCTTGTTGTAAACAAATGTAAGGGATCGCAATTACATTAAATAGTTGTACCCTTTCCATGAAGGCCGTTCCACATTCTGTCGCCGTTGCTAACCTCCTCTGTACATTTCGAATTCGTAATACCAGTTAACTGTCTGTAAAGTTGCCCACCCAAAGAAATATCCAAGATATCTGATAGTTTCTCCGTCTGGTAAAACCGGTATGATGTACCACGTTTCTGGTACATACTTCGAATTTAAAAATACGTTTTGGCTGGCTGAACCTGTAGACCCAAAAGATCCCCGAAGCGACGGACGACGTCCAGGGCTATTGGCACCTGTTCCGCGTGTCTAACAAAAATCGTGGAGTCATTTACGAAGGCAGAAAAACGATGTTGTATAGACCTATAATGTCTTAAAGGCTGAATCCCCGACAATTTAATCAAGTGGTTCTACCGCAAGGATGAAAAGAAGGGTGCTAAGGGACACCCTTGCCGTATCCCTGATTTAACTTGAAGCGGTTCCGAAAATTAATTGTTCACCAAAAATTCTGCTGTCGTTCCTGAATGTATTCGATTCATCAAATCCACAAAATGTTCCGAAAAAACAAACAGGACTACCAAAAGATACTTTCTATCAACTGTATCATAGGCCTTACTAAAGTCCCAAAAATTGAACTCCAGCACTCTGAGCGGCTGATACTTTCTGTTTTAACTGATATGTTGCAAAAGCTGACTTCATCAATATGACCGCCTTGTCCATGCGCCGACCTGAATCAAATCCCTGCTGAGTTTATCCGATTAACTGCCCCAAGAAAGACTGTAACCTCTTTGCCAGTATTTTAGCAAAAACTGTGTACCCAGTTGTCAGTAAGGATATAGGACGATAATCTAGGGCATTGCTAGAATTCCATTTCATTCGTAATGGGATCACCACCGCCTTCAAAAACGACCGAGGTGGTTTCCCTCCCGCCAGTAAAGCATTGAATAACTTCGTTAGGGGTCCCACTAACACATCGGCAAAATCTTTATAAAAATCATTTCCTAGTCCATCCTGGCCGGCTGCTTTCCTTCTATCGACACATTTAATAGCCCAGTATACATCCTCTTCCAAAATTTCTGCTAGTAGAGCTGAATTTTGAGTATCAGTCACCTTCATGTGTTCCGGTACTCTCATGAAATTTTTCAATCCCTTCAGTAAATTGGTACTGTTCACCTTACGGTGACCATAACCCATAACATGATGCCCGGTCGCAGCAAATTTGTCCGGTATTGAAAGAGAGTCTGGGAATGGAGGGCCAGAAGGCGCGTCGATTATGGATACCGTTTGGTCCTTTTCCCATACCGACGCTCTTTTGAAGAGCCATCGTACGTCCGCAGCTGATCGGTGTAAGCGGAATCCTCTCGAAATAATCTCTCTTTATTTAAAACCCCCGAGAGAGCTAAAACAATATGTTTCCTGGATTTGGCATTATCCCTCACCGTCCGTTCAAGATGATGCAACCGCCGTTTCCGTCGTCCGGCTACCTTCTTGCGTACTTTGAAGAGAATGTTACGGCAGTCGTCGACTCTCTTATCCCAGCTTGTATCATCGTTGGTATGACTAATATACGTCGTTAGGCGTTCCAGTACCATTGAATGGATTTGGTCCTGATTGGAACCCGGGAAGGGATATGGCATGCGGCTATTTACTAAATAGCTTCGTGACACACTCGAGTCCTTCCGACAAAAATAAACCTGATTGTGATCAGAATAGACCGGTGGTGCCTCTACGGCCACCCATACCACCCAGTTTTCCAATTTTTGGGGACATAGAATCTATCGATCTTACTGGACTGATTACCACGCCAGTATGTATAATGTTCCGATGGGTCGATCAAAATCGCTTCCATTGCGGGCATCATCAACAGTCTGGCATCCCATAATTGCCAGTCCTTTATTAATCGCGCTAACACATTACTTTCCGGTCTCGTCGAACGCGTTCCACCGAATCTATCTAAAGCAGGTGTATCAACGCAGTTGAAGTGTCCTCCTAAGAAACAATTTTTGGTCTTCGTTCAAACAATGTTCCTAAATCCCCGAAAAAGGCTTCCCGGCTCTTGAAATCACTGGACGGCCCATAAATATTAATTAATAAACTTTCATTCCACTTCACAACGTTTAAACGGTTTGACCACAACGCTGA
The DNA here is from genome assembly GCA_001887855.2 of Sclerospora graminicola. Taxonomy (NCBI): domain Eukaryota; phylum Oomycota; class Peronosporomycetes; order Peronosporales; family Peronosporaceae; genus Sclerospora; species Sclerospora graminicola. The sequence goes on along the minus strand of MIQA02018201.1, from coordinate 13,226 downwards.
TAACCACGGAACAACTTAATCCGCTATGACCGGGCTCACCAAGATCGCTACACCCCCTTGTTTACTTGAATGCACACTCCAATACGAAAGTGTCTTATTACGACCCTGGTTCAACCACAAATATACCCATTTCTTCGATTCTTCGTCCCGTTTCGCATTAGAAGCAATGTGTGATTCTTGCAGTAGGATTATGTGCGCCACATAATCCGATCCACCCCGTCTCCACGCATTCAACCAGACATCAATATCTTTCTTCGCAAATCCTCGTACATTTTGACTGAGAAATGTGTTTGTCAACCTTCGTGGGTTCGTTGATGCAGACTCATATCGTTGTAGTGTATATTCTAGATCTTTGAGGAGTCGATGTTTCGTGAATATACTGAGAAATGTGTTTGTCAACATTCGTGGGTTCGTTGATGCAGACTCCAATCGTTGTAGTGTGTATTCTAGATCTTTGAGGAGTCGATGTTTCGTGAATATATCTAAATTGTTCATATTATAATATGCTGTTGTCGGTATTGGTCCTATCGCAGTGCCCTCAGTACCGACACGGACCCTCCTGATTCTGTTCAATGGCATTTACCCGTGTTTGCCCACTGATTGTATTACACCCTCTGACTGCATGAAGGTAAAGAGATCTTTCCAAGCTCCTGCCACACCATTCTCAATTGCACCCATCTGTGCTGCATATTCTTTGCGATTCTCCAACACGTTTAGATGTCTCTGTAATAGACACAATATAGTATCCACTGGCTGATAATTTTCTCCTAGCATTGCAGCTAACTGTTCCGCGAAAAGATGGGAGCTAAGAAGCATATTCGCAAGAAGTGGCGCGGAGCCAATAACTTCAACGCATTATTTCCTCCAAATTAAATCTTCCGAAGCCTGGACCGCTCCGCCGTTTTCTGTGCTGAACTTTTCATCACGTTAAACCGTTGTTCCCACTCTAAGAGCCATTGACCAGAAATGTCTAACAGTTCTTCTCGTTTCCCGGTCTCCACTACAGCAAGCCAGCATTGTTCTCTCCATTTTTTGGTCAATTCAACTAGTACACGTGAATGCACACTATCCAATATATAATACGAGCCGAGTACTTCTTTGAGTAAGTGCAATAAACGGTTAGCCTCCAAATGGGCCGCCTTGATCCAGAGAGTCTTCGTAGAACTTACCAAAGGAAACGGAATTCCTGTTTGTTCCTCCCAGTGTATCAGTAATTTATGCCAGGCCGTCTAAAAATCATCCAAGGTCATGGTCATTATGCTCGGTTCTGGCTCGCAAGCCATCATTTCATCAAAGTATTCCCGTTGTACTGGTACTATATCTGTTGATTCAGCCTCCTCCACCATTTCCTTTCTACGACAAATTCTTTTTGACGTCGGACTGTCGCCACTTCCAGATTCAATGGTATCTTGCAAACTGCCGGAGTTATCAGATTCTTTGCATTTTGAGTCAGATGGACACTATCAGATATCCGTAAATACTCCGGTTCTGGTTGATTGCCCCACCAGATTCGTTCATACCATTGCTTTAGTATCGGTTTTGAAATTTGATACTGCTGTAGAAATCCAGTACACGTCTCAGGGTCTGATAAATCCGCTTGTAGTAAACGCTCTTGCTCCGGCAACGACAGCTTACTGACTGTATCCGATAGAAAGTGCAAGATTTCACACATTCTCGGGTCTTTAGTCATAATAATCTGGGTAATCTCACACTTCAAGCCATGATGTATGGTCGGTCCATCTACCCGATGTAACAGATCGTCGAAATTACCATCCCAATCATCAGGGTGATTGATTTCCGTAACTGGTCATCGGTCCATCATCACTAACCACTATCTCTTGTGAAATATGCGTTCGATTGCGATCCGTCGCACCTTTGTTGTTCCACAGTCTGTTCACTTCGCTTTTGGCCCCTTCCAGTCGTGATCCTTCCTCAACTTGTTGTTCCATGTATTCTTCTTTCGGTCTATCATCATCATAATCTTCTTCATCACTGTTTTCTTCCATATTTATATCTTCCGAGGAATGACATCTTATTCCACTTAGTATTGCGGAGTAATGTTGTCCACTGTATTCCAATATCAGTGGCCGTTGACCCTCCTGATACTCATTCACCTCAGCCTTGAGAAAGGCTCTCATCCGTTCGTAAAAGACACTAACTGTTATCGGGTATTCCCCGCTTGATACGTTTTTCCTCTTTCAGTCCTTGTTTCTGGAGTAAAGTGCAACAGTCCCGGTACTTTTGTCCCTGGCGGGTGACTAATGACAAAAATGTCCTTTTGGAGTAACGTACTCAGTGATTTTAATGTATCATTGCTTCCCCACGTTGAACGTGGGATATTTTCCCGTATCTTGGAACTGCTTTCAGCAAACTCTAAGCGATATTCCTGTAATAGCCTTCTGGATTCCTCTGGCGAGATTCTATGTTTCGCTCGACCTTATTTTGGGTTTCTCGTTCCCGGTTGGAATTTAACGTCAAAATCCATATGCGCCCTGACCAAACAACCCTCCTTCAATTGTTTGGTCATCGATTCCAATAAATTCGCATTGTCATTTAATTTCTGTGAACAAGTCAATGCCTGACATACAGCATATACTTGGCAATTGCCTGTCGCTGGAGTCGGCGTTGGCGTGAGTCCCAATAATTAAATCACTTTAGGTATAGAAGTTAAATCAGATTGTGCTACCTCTCCAACGTCCATCGGTTCCGAGGGATGGATCACCCCTTCCTCCTGTTCCACTTGTGCAATGATCGCAGAAATGAATGTTTTGACCTCCCCTTCTAACATCAGCAATGCACTAGTTTGTTTTTGGAGAATTAGATCTTTCTGGTCTCTGTCTTTCTGCTTAACGTTGCGATCCTTTTTCTTCTTGGAGACCATTTCCTTTTTATCCTCTGCACCCCTTGGATTCCCTTGTGGTCCACTTATTCGTCGAGCTTCTCCCTGTCGTGACTTCTCAATTTCTGCTTTAAGACTGGACTTCACTTTCCTTACTGGCCTCCGGTCCTCTTTCTCCTTTGCAACCGATTGACCCACATCATCTCTCCCTTTCTTCGTCTTTACAGTAATCCATTCGGACGTAGCTGGCTGTCTCTGCGATCTTGTCTGGCCGTCTACCCTGGACAGCACTTCTTCATTCCTGCTTCCCTCCCTCCTCCGACTGTTTACATGTAGTGACACACTGTACTTCCGCAGGTCCTCCGTCCTCTGTTGCCGTCGTGCCTTTTTCCTCTTGGTCTTCCGCAGATGTGTTAATCGACAGTTGGTTTTCCCGAGCTGCGGCGACCTGTGCTCGTTGTTCGTCCATGCTACGGTACATAGTTTCTTGAGGTGCATATTGTTTTAGGTCCTCCGATTTAACTTCAATGCAGTTCGAGTTTAATAGTTCTGCTAGCGGTGTTACACACTCCCGCATCGGATGTACCATGTCACCACATCCGAAACGCTGTTTCCGTCCACGCATCGATGGGTGTTCGACGACTTACATCGTTTGGCCCCAATAAATGCGTCGGATATCCAACAACGCCGTAGGGCATGCGTCTGACTCGACAATCAACTCCCATAACGTTGATGTCTCGGATAAAGGCCCACCCTTATTAACATCATCGAGTTGAAAATCCATCCCAAGGATGTTTTCAAAAATCCAGACAGCCTGAGAAGATTTACTGATCACGTAATATTTTTCAACACGCATGAATAATATCCTTTGTGATCAATTTTTTCTCCATTACTATCAACTTGGTTCTCCCATGCCGAACCAGTAGGTGTTGACAACTCCTGATGTAGATTATACAGGGAGTGGTCATACCTATGAAATGGTACTTTCAACCCCACAAACGTCTTAGCCATATCTCGCGTAAAAAAGTGAAAGTATAAGGCATGGTTCTCACTGTCGTAACTTATATTCTTAACCTGCGCAACCATTCTCCATAAAGCAACACTTCCAGATCCCCTAGTCACCGCCGCCGTTGCGATGCTCTCCTGAATACACTTGGTGCTCAGGAATAATTCTTTTACTGGACTATCACCCCGTAAATCCATAACCAGGCATCCTTCAACTTGTGCTCTTATCGTCTGCACTAGTCGGACTTGTTCATCAATTTTCATGATCCGCTTTTAAAATTGTGGTAATTGTTTCGCTATTATAGTCCCTTCCACGAGCTTTGAACTATTCTCCATTAATCTGCACTGCCTTCTCGTACCATCATCGGTGCAAACTTTCCATACTCTTTTTCACAAACTGCACGCAAACGGAGAATTTATTCAGGCGAATACACTTCGGACTTAAATAAGAAAGTCTTCTTCAATAGTTTATATTCAGACTCCGCAACAACAGGTTCAGCTACCTTGGTCGCCCATCCCTGCAAAGGTGCTGGCAGTATCTCCGCTTTCTTAACTTTGTCCTGCCCTATCACTTTCCATAAAATTATATCGAAAGATTGCGGTGACCGTTGAGCCAGTAATGCTGAACCAACCACTTGCTTACGCCACACTGTCCAGTCCTTTTTTTCATCCACATCCAGAAGTTCAAAGAAGTCCAAGAGTCGCTCCACTTCCGCTGCTTTCAATGTTGGTAGACGTTTCGCTGCGTCGGATAATCTGGACGCCGGACCCCGTGCCTTAATATAAATCGCCTTAAACAGTTCCTGAGTGAGATCTAACCAGGCCTGTGTTCTAGGCTTGGTGGTCAATGCTTGGCCGATCGCAGTGTAAAGTGCTTGTGCTAAGTTCTTTGGGTCCTGAGACTCAGCTTGTACTACCATACTCAGCCGTGACTCACCTGGGTTACTTGATTCTTTTTCTGGATTTTTGATATTCGATGTCAGATTTTTGTCACCACCCTGAGGTGAAACAACCGGTTTGACCGATATCTCCGATAAATTTGGTTGGTTTACCTTGGGCTCCAACACCAGTATAACCGGTTCTGATACCGGTCCCTCCTCAACCCCGTCTGGATCCATCGCGGACTCAGGTCCCGCTTCCTCGGTCCCTGATGACTCCGGTGACTCCGGCCCATTTTTATCTTTTTTCCTCTCCGCTTTCGCCTCCGCCTCATGCGACTGGCTTAACCCGTTCTCCGCTGGGTTGTCTGGGTCGGTTTTCGGACCCGGGTCGTCAAAGGGTGTTCGGGTTTCATTTTGTCAGGCATTTTAGTCCTAACCCTAGTCGTAGGAAAGATTAGGGGCTTATATCGCAAATTTAGAACTAACAGTGACTATTTATGAGTGCTTGTCATAGTCGGCTACAACAATTTTGACAGGGTTGTAGTACCGTGGAAACGTATGCCATAATTTCAGACTTCGGTAGTGATAGATACCAACATTACTCAGGGTGGTATCGGTACGGTACTCTTCATACCTACATTGAAGTTCCCGGTATCGGTAGTGTTTATAACAGTGGTACTACCGGTGGTATACCGGTACTAATCACTACCGGTACCAATACCGCACACCCCTGCATGGCAAAAGGTTCATATTGAGTATCGATTGTATTCACCGTCTAGGTACTCGGTACTGATAGTATTTACCGTCCATAATAATCTCGGTATTACAGCAGTACCGATTATATCGGTATCCAGAGACAATATCTTGTTTCGGTATCTATAGTACCATAATATACATGATACAGGTAACACAAATGTGCAGCAGAAACCACCTCAATAAGAGACTGTTACTTAAGACAAGTTCACTATCACAACCTCTCACAGATAATGAGTAGTATTGTAACTTTCAAACTCTGAGCTGTGTCATCCATCTTGGAGAAGCTATTCAAACAGACTGAGTCGCCCGAACAGTCAGACGAGCAAGTTACTCAAACGACCGAAAAGGATAAGGTAACTTGTCACTTGTATCCTTTGAAACATTCTGCTCTTTTTGTGATCTTCGCTTTATTACAATATATTTTCCTATTTATAATGTGGAGGTTGTATTAACATTTACTTCTGTCAATCCAGGCCATGTAGTCATCAATGAGCACAGGCATGGCCTCATTCTCGTCATGTATGGCGTTCGACTCTTGCATTTAAACGAAGAAGTCGAAAAACAAATCCTACGTATCGCGCGTTACACCCTTTATGGGCTTCTTCTTCACTAAAGATTTAGCCAGCTCGCCGTCAGCTTTTCGAAGCGCGTAGGCAACAACAACTCCCACATGGCCACAGTGATATCTATGCTTTGACTTTTTTGACCCGGTTCTTTGGAAAAGCTAAAACAGAAGGAATACAATTTCTTGAGCTCCGACTAGCAGTAGCTTTGTGTAGCTGAAGGAGCTTGGGCTAGCAGTAGCTTTGTGTAGCTGAAGGAGCTTGGCCTTCCAGAGTCGCAGTTTATCTTCTCCATCCCTCTATTCCACTTCTTTCGTGTTAATGCACACGTGTAGGCCACTTGCATTTTCTATGCGTTTTCCAACACTATAATGTCCTGAGGGTCCACACCAATATCATCGCAGAACTTAGGAACTCCTTCCTCGTTAATACTGTGCTCCTCGCTGTAGAGGTCTTAATGAAGAGAAAGCGGGCGTTAGCCAGTCATGGTGCAGCAACAATTTTAACATTAAATGCACACCTAAATAGCTATCGAACCAAACGTTTATTGCGTCCATGGAGACTGTCGATTTTTTACTATTGCAGCATGTCACACCAACACGTTAGCGAAAGCGCACTACTAACCACCTGATCAAAGTAGTAGCACTCACACAGAAGCAAAGCTTACGTCTCCGTTTGCATAGAATCCGTCGCCCGCACGCATTAGATCCCAGCTAAATTTCTAGGTAAGCCTTTGTTATCGCGTCGTTATATTCAAAAAACACACAGGTCTCAGTAGATACTACTTCCAAATAATAAAATTAGAATTTTAAACGTGCATATCTCAAACGTACTTGGAGTTGCTCGTATTTTTGAAGGCTTGCAGCTTTTTCTTCTTGTCGTTGAGGAATTTGCTTGACTATGCGGCATCAAATCGGCAACATAAGAGAGCGTGAATACCAATACCATAGCGGTTTCAAGAAAACTCAACGAGGAGCGACGAAACTCACCATTTTATGTGGGTCTTTTGGTGCAATGCAAGGTTAATCGAATCCGTTTCTCAATGCTGTCAAGCGTGATTCGAATTTTAAATGCACGGTCATAATTGTTCTCCTCTCTAAGATGATATCCCGTACTTTATTGAGTGAATTATAAAATGATCCAAATAAAGAGATGTTACTTGTAGCAAGTTTGGTATTTGTGACATGTCCATTACAGTATTGACATTGCAACATACCGGTACTGAAAAAAAAAGTCGTAGAGTTGGTAATGTTTTTTACACTCCCCATCTACTCTAAAGTATATCTTATTGACGATGGGTACATGACACAAGATTGCTTCAATTATAAGCGCGTCGCCTATAAGATACTTTTGCTTATTTTTGAAAATTGGGTCTGAATTTTGGTTTGTTGGCTCCGCCAGGATCAAAAACCCCTCGGGGATGATTTGGCAGCACGCGGTATGGAAGGGTGTTTTACAATTCTACGATGACCCGAGGTGCAGATTTTCAATGTATAAGCACGTGTATATTTCTTGCTCTGTTGTGTTTTCATCTAAATCTTGCATCTTCTGCCGCTCATTCTAGGTGCTCTTATCAAGAAAAATATATTTGTGCAATTTGACCGTGGGTGATAGCGTAGAAATGCTTGGACTGCTGGAATTCGGGATGATGTGATCTATGATGAAAACTGACATTAAATTCCTGCTAACGAGATTATCGTGGTTTCTTGCATATTGTGAATTTTAGGTTAAATAGTATTTTAGCCGAAACTAAACTTAATTTCAACATAATATATACTTTCATATTTGTCGAGTAAACAGAACATCGAAAACTTACCTCCTGAGCAACTCCCTCACGTCCTGCACTAACACGCACGACATCTGAGTAGCACTGACGCACTTCCACAATAGACAGGCCCTATACTAACCGATAGGGAACGCACTTCACTACAAGAAAACATTTGATACACTAATCGGTGTCTATTTGTTACGAGTGAGGTTAAGGACATTTACGTAGTACATTACACTTTACTACAGGTTATGAGCCCAAGGTTGCGGGGCTTAGGACTGGATTTTAAGGTTTTTTTGCAGTTTACAAAAGTTTTCGTTTAAAGTACGAATCTCGGTGGAAGTCCCATGTGTCAAACGGAGACATTGGTTTATTTTCTTTCGTTTACTTTCGTGGTTACGAGGTTACCCAAGTGAAAAATGGCTGAAGAAAGAGTGGATATGGCCGCTATATTGGAATATATGAAGCGGTTGGAGAGTAAAATAGAAGCAATGAAGGAGGAAAAGTCACAAGATTGCGCCTCCAATATTTCGCCCAAGTCAAATAAAGGCTCTGATTACGACAGCATTTTTAAAGAAGCAGTTAAAAATAACGGTCCTTTCGGTAAAAGGATGACTATGGAGCAGCAGTTAAAAATAATGGTCCTTTCGGTAAAATGATGACTATTTTGGTGGAGGCAACGGTACTGAACCGGTGCGCAGTGGCAGACACCATGAAGGAATGATCAAGGAGCGGACAAGAGTTTTGATAACAAAGACAGACATAACGTGTTTTGGAATGGAAATATGAATATTCCTAAGTTGACGATTAAACGTTTTACGGGAGAGGATATTTATCCCGGACAAGGAGCAAGATTTAGGCAGTGGGTCTACTTGTTCATCGAGGCAGTCGAAGTTGCACAGCTTTAATCCGGTTTGTAATGGATAGAACGCCTCAAGGTAAGAAAATTGAGCGAACACCTGGAGGGTGTAGCAGCAAGTTACTTTCAAGCGAATATTATGACTTGGTGGAAAATATCTCAAGAATAGTATTTCGTATTGGATCAATTACATCACGCATTCAAGGTAAGTATTACACACCAACAAGCAGCGACGTTATTTGCACAAGGAAAGGATGTTCGGAGGTCATGGACCCAACATTTATTATACTTGGTGGCTTTAGCGCGCGAGAGTGGATCTCACGAACGTTTGTTGTGGGGAATATTGTTAAATATGCAGCGTCCGGATTGAAAATGGGGCAGATGATACGCTATACCCACAGCGTATTGATTACATACTACACGCGTAGGAACTCATTGCATCGGCGCAAGAGTTGGAAGATGACGCGGTGAAAATGAAAACGCAATCAAGAAATGTTGTGAATTTTTGTAGATGAAAAGTAGAAGAAAAGGACGTGTTTCGGTTGTGGTATGGATGGCCATACGCGGAGGTGCAAGGAAATCGAAGAAACCAGAGCAAGCACTTTGAACGCAAACCAACAACAAGAGGAGACGAAAATAATGAGAAGAATTTCATATTATCGACGATTGAGTGTGGAGAAAAAGTCACGAAAAGTATTGAAGAAGGACATAACGACAGACGAGGACGTTTGGATCATTGATAGCGGCGCCAGTCGGACCTTTGTATCCAGGGGAGACTTTCTAGAAAAAACGCCAGGAATTGTGATGATGCTGAAGACTTGCTGTTCCCTGATGGAACAAAATTGAAGGTCACAAAAGTTGGAAAAGTTCTTTTGAAGACTAAGTTCTCACTATATTACTTTCCGAAGCATACCACACTCAGAATCTAGCCAAGAACCTTATTCCACTTGAAAATTTAGAGGAAAGGGGGCTCACACTCAAGGATACTGGTAGAAAGATGCAAATGATGCATGAGAGCGGTATATTGTTTGACGTGGAAGTAACTGGCTGTGTGTTTACGGTTTGGTGAAAGATTTAAGTGCGTCGGAGAAGTTCTCGAATATGATAATGGCAACTATGGAGAATAACGAGTGTGACGATCCGCAGGAGGGATCATTGCATCACTTTCATTTACGATTAGGACATCTATCGTACGATACAGTGGTGAGACTAGACAAAGGACCCAGCATCTTGGAACAAGTTAACAGATAAGCGCAGACCCAATTGTTTAACCGGTGCTGAGGGCAAGGCGACGCAGACAAAACAACCGAAGCAGTAGAACGCACCGAAAGATAGAATAGGTGGCGTTATATGTAGTGATTTAAAAGGAACCATTACACCAAGGGATCGACGTGGAAACAAATATTTGATTGTGTTTGTGGATTTTTTCTCGAACTATGTACATATATTTCCCGCGAAGTCTAAAGACCAAGCCGCGAAAAATTTGAGCATTTTTTAGCATATGGTTTGAAGGAGGGTTCAATTGTCGCATTCACGTTTTGAGGACTGATGACGGTGGAGAGTATCGCAATGTCGGAGTAAGAAGACAAATCACTGAAGCATGTAATCCAGCTTCGAATGGGAAAACAGAGTAAATGAATAGGACGATTTTCAACATGATCAATTTGGATCTGGAGATCCGTTAACATTTTGGACCGAGGCAACAGAATATGCAAGTTATTTTCTCAATCGAAGCCCAACACGCGCAAATTTCCGGAAGATGTCGCCCATTGAAGTTTTAACGAAGTAGAAAGCTAATACTTCGGATATTGTCATTTTTGGATCGCCGTGTATGGTCTGTCGGGACGCGAGGAACAAATCGCTCGGTAAACACGCTGAGAAGGCGTTAATTCTTGGAAAAACGACGAAACAAAAGGTTACAAGGTGCTACTTTTGAAGGACAGAGTAGTAACGACTACTAGACACTTATATCACGTGGAGACGTTGGGTGATAAAGAAAACAAAAAGCTGTCACGCATGATGAATGACGACGTGAAAAATATATCACGAAAGCAGTGGAGACAATGCAGCCTCGAAAGAGAAAACAAATGAAGTTCGAAAGAAAAAGTCAAGGCAAGATTTAATGTGGTGAAGCGATCCAACAAAAACGTCAAGAACAAGTGGATCACACATATCCGTTGATTGGTGGGGATGGGAACACCCATCAAGATGCGACCGTTTGATGGGTGGGACAGGCTGATTCCGTTCATGATACCATATCGTTGACAACGGGCTATCGTAAATGTGGAGGAAATAAAGAGGATACCGTTATCACGCCTGGTCCCAGATATTAGCGGACAAGCGAATATCACGGTCTGATCTGGATACTGGATGCTGGGTGAGTTCATGTGAACATGAGAGGCCAGATCAGCCGAGACAAACCTGATGGGCAGCATCAATGACGGTGTGGTATATCAGGAACAGCAGAACCCGGTCATTGGAGTGGGTCAGGGATGATCCAGATGTTGAATTTAAATGGGATATGGAAATCTCGGTCTGGTCAGTCGAATAACATGACCCCGCCCTAGAATATGAAGATTAAGGTACACGACAGAGCTTGATATGTGAAGTGGTAAGCTGTATGAGCCTTACCGAACTGGGATAAGCGATAAGGGTTGATGGGTCAACCCAGATCGGAATAAAGAGGTCTGATCAGATCCAATTTCAAGAGAAGTGCTGAGACGGTGCGACCCTTGCGGTCTAACATACAATGGAGGTCGGCGATATGGTTGTGTGAGCGGGCGATGTCGATGTTTTGCTGATCACTGTGCTGATCGCCCTGATCACTGTGTTGACCACGAACCAAGCCTGATCAGCCCCGAATCAGCTTCCAGGTGTGGAGGGAGACGGAGTTTTCAGTTAAGATGGGGTTGGTATGGGGCGAACAGTGTCTGAGAGACGGATCCGTACTGGTTCTATGCTGATTCTCGAGGAACCAGGATGGTTGAAGATTGCCATAGAGTTTGACCGTGATCGGTCCAGAAGTGGTACGGATCAGGTTGAAGGTGCGTCGAAGATGTGTATAAGGTGGTACTGGCGCAACCGTGTGACGAAATGAACAAGATCGAAGTATGAGGTTGGTCACATACGTTGGTGTACGGTACATTAGGTATTGGATATTGCATGTATAATAACAGGATTGAATTTACCCCTAAGCAAAGAGTCGCTCCGCCACGTGTCGCGGTCATTGGGAGCACATGGTTAACTAGGCCCCCTGAAGCTCAACTTAATTCCTGGTTAAGACGCGCATAGACGCATTTTGGCTTACCGGAAGGCCCCCGACGGGTTTTGTATTGGTTTTCAACCCCCAACCCCTCACGCGCACGTGTTTTGAACACACTATATCAATTGGAAAGGTTTCGTGGAGATAACATTTATGGTTTACTGTGGAAGATCGTGGTTTTCGTGGTTTCTCGTTATCTCTCGTTTTTTGGCTGGCCTGATCGGACGAAGTTTCTCGATCAGATACTTAAACTAAGTATCGACCCTGACTCGTTCTCCGGTGAAGATATTCACCCGAGGACACCCCCGTCTCGAGAAGGTCATCTCCTCCGACCTGATTCGGATCACTCTTTTCATCTAAGAGTCCACCTGAGTGAGTGTAACCACCGCAGATCAATGTGTACAAAAGGTGAGATGAAGCTAAATATGGATTCTATCGTACATGACGACCGTTCGGATGACCGGGAGGATCGGATAAGTCATCATAGTGATGATTCATCCGATCCTGATGCCGATCAGGAGCAACGAAGTACCCTCTCCGATTGTTGGTCGTCTGGGCTAGTGGGTATCCGAATTCCACCCAAGACTTCCTTTCTGGATTTGGAAACGGCTTCACCACAATGGTGCGCGTGCCCGGATAACTTGGTGACTCAGGATATCACCGTAATTCCTTTGATGATGAAAAAGATGTGAAAATCAAAGTGGAGGAAACCTTTTGGGGTCTATTGGAGGAAGGCGTATCGCCTCCGATGCTGGCCAAACTTAAAGGAAGCGGTGGTCGACCTGGTCTGGTGGAGTTCCAGGTCGAAATTAAAGATGAAACAACTCCCCACAAGGATCCGATCGGAGCCGATCTGGGTTATAGTAAAATTAACAATAATCGGGGAAAGGATCGGGGTGCTGACCTGGATCCTATGCATAAAACGCAAATTAAAAAAAGATAGAAAGACATAGGGCGGATCAATATGATCCACCAAAAAAGTATGTGAAACCAAAACCGAAGATCTTCGAAGAAGATGAAGAGAAGACCGAACCAGCTGAAAAGACCACGGTTCAGGATGTAGAACGTTTGTTTTACCTTCGGGAGTTTCCCAAATTCCTAGCTACCAAACGAATGATGAAGATCATAAAACCCAAGATCATCGGGAAGCTTGAAGTTCGAGCGACTAGGCCGGTTATCACAGGCAGCCAACTCGACCTGATCAGAAATCTCCTGATCCAGATCGACGAAGTTGGTTTCACTACTGGTGCGTTCGACGCGAATATGCTGTTTGATCTAGACCAAGGGACGATC
>MIQA02018200.1:0-10960 GCA_001887855.2 Sclerospora graminicola | reverse complement strand
GCAGACACACTTTTTGTGCCTTTTGATCGATCGAGTAGATTTCAAGTTGACCTATTAATACCGATATCTGAGCTAACGTGTAGTGTTAAGCTGCGATGTCTCTTGTTTAAATTTAAATTAGCATCCCCACTCCAGTTGAATTCAGCATTTGGGCGATTCATTTGTCCGATTGATTGCGAATTTGACCATGGGTAACGTTTTGTTGACGCAGGATCGTTGTGGGGTGGGTAAAAGTGGTTAGGAGGATCACCATGAGACAACAATAGATATAGAATGAAAATTAGATGTGAATACGCATTGTAGGTTGCGTAACAAGGCGCAAAATTTTGTGATAAAGGATGGGTAAGGTAGTGTTGTGGCGCCTCGGTAGCTCAGTTGGGAGAGCGTCAGACTGAAGATCTGAAGGTCCCTGGTTCGATCCCGGGTCGCGGCACTTTAAGCACGCGTGAGCGGCTTCACGCGACTTGATGTTGCTGCTGCATTTCATCCACGCGCCGCGAATGTAAAGGAGCAAACTACAATATAACTGCAAACACAGTTTTTGTGCCTTTTGATCGATCGAGTAGATTTCAAGTTGACCTATTAATATCGATATCTGAGCTATTGAGCTGCGATGTCTCTTGTTTTGATTTGGATTAGCATCCCCACCCCAGTTGAATTCAGCATTCAGACGGTTCATTTGTCCGATTGATTGCGTATTTGACCATGGGTAACGTTTTGTTGACGCAGGATCGTTGTGGGGTGGGTAAAAGTGGTTAGGAGGGTCACCATGAGACAACAATGGATATAGAATGAAAATTAGATGTGTATACGCATTGTAGGTTGCGTAACAAGGCGCAAAATTTTGTGATAAAGGATGGGTAAGGAATTGTTGTGGCGCCTCGGTAGCTCAGTTGGGAGAGCGTCAGACTGAAGATCTGAAGGTCCCTGGTTCGATCCCGGATCGCGGCACTTTAGGCACGCGTGAGCGGCTTCACGCGACTTGATGTTGCTGCTGCATTTCATCCACGCGCCGCGAATGTAAAGGAGCAAGCTACAATATAACTGCAAACACAGTTTTTGTGCCTTTTGATCGATCGAGGTTGACCTATTAATACCGATATCTGAGCTAACGTGTAGTGTTTAGCTGCGACGTCTCTTGTTTTGATTTGGATTAGCATCCCCACCCCAGTTGAATTCAGCATTCATACGGTTCAGTTGTCCGATTGATTGCGTATTTGACCATGGGTAACGTTTTGTTGACGCAGGATCGTTGTGGGGTGGGTAAAAGTGGTTAGGAGGGTCACCATGAGACAACAATGGATATAGAATGAAAATTAGATGTGTATACGCATTGTAGGTTGCGTAACAAGGCGCAAAATTTTGTGATAAAGGATGGGTAAGGTATTGTTGTGGCGCCTCGGTAGCTCAGTTGAAAGTCGGCTTTGTATTTACTTTTACACAACCTATACCTTCTCGGCTATGGCTAAGTTCCTACAGAGCTACTTTTTAGCTGAAAGCTTTTTTTTTTCTTATTTTTCCTATTTTTATTATTATTCGTTCCTTTTTGGATTATGCTGTTTCGTCGGTAATTATTTCGCTTGGAGCCGACTGTTCTTCTCCAAGTCCGGTTTGTTCGTTAATTCGTCCGTCAATCGCTTTCCACAGGATATTTTTTCTGGGAGGTCAGGAGCTCAATACTACCAGGGGCCCGTAGGTAGTATGGAGTCTGGTCCGTGTGGGGTTTGAACCAGCGACCTTTGGGTTATCGAATTGGTGCTTAACCACTGCACCGGGGTGGGCCCCCTGCCTCGGTAGCTCAGTTGGGAGAGCGTCAGACTGAAGATCTGAAGGTCCCTGGTTCGATCCCGGGTCGCGGCACTTTAGGCACGCGTGAGCGGCTTCACGCGACTTGATGTTGCTGCTGCATTTCATCCACGCGTCGCGAATGTAAAGGAGCAAGCTACAATATAACTGCAGACACGGTTTTTGTGCCTTTTGATCGATCGAGTAGATTTCAAGTTGACCTATTAATATCGATATCTGAGCTATTGAGCTGCGATGTCTCTGGTTTTTTTTGGATTAGCATCCCCACCCCCAGTTGAATTCAGCATTCATACGGTTCATTTGTCGATTGATTGCGTATTTGACCATGGTTAACGTTTTGTTGACGCAGGATCGTTGTGGGGTGGGTAAAAGTGGTTAGGAGGGTCACCATGAGACAACAATGGATATAGAATGAAAATTAGATGTGTTTACGCATTGTAGGTTGCGTAACAAGGCGCAAAATTTTGTGATAAAGGATGGGTAAGATATCGTTGTGGCGTCTCGGTAGCTCAGTTGGGAGAGCGTCAGACTGAAGATCTGAAGGTCCCTGGTTCGATCCCGGGTCGCGGCACTTTAGGCACGCGTGAGCGGCTTCACGCGACTTGATGTTGCTGCTGCATTTCATCCACGCGTCGCGAATGTAAAGGAGCAAGCTACAATATAACTGCAAACACAGTTTTTGTGCCTTTTGATCGATCGAGTAGATTTCAAGTTGACCTATTAATATCGATATCTGAGCTATTGAGCTGCGATGTCTCTTGTTTTGATTTGGATTAGCATCCCCAGCACTGCACCGAAATCATCTTGCAGAATCCAACTCCACCCCAGTTGAATTCAGCATTCAGACGGTTCATTTGTCCGATTGATTGCGTATTTGACCATGGGTAACGTTTTGTTGACGCAGGATCGTTGTGGGGTGGGTAAAAGTGGTTAGGAGGGTCACCATGAGACAACAATGGATATAGAATGAAATATTAGATGTGTATACGCATTGTACGTTGCGTAACAAGGCGCAAAATTTTGTGATAAAGGATGGGTAAGGTATTGTTGTGGCGCCTCGGTAGCTCAGTTGAAAGTCGGCTTTGTATTTACTTTTACACAACCTATACCTTCTCGGCTATGGCTAGGTTCCTACAGAGCTTCTTTTTAGCTGAAAGCTTTTTTTTTTCTTTTTTCCTATTTTTCTTATTATTCGTTCCTTTTGGGATTATGCTGTTTCGTCGGTAATTATTTCGCTTGGAGCCGACTGTTCTTCTCCAAGTCCGGTTTGTTCGTTAATTCGTCCGTCAATCGCTTTCCACAGTATATTTTTTCTGGGATTCAGGAGCTCCATACTACCAGGGGCCCGTTGGTAGTATGGAGTCTGGTCCGTGTGGGGTTTGAACCAGCGACCTTTGGGTTATTGGTGCTTAACCACTGCACCGGGGGGGCCTCGGGGTCTGTAGCTCAGTTGAAAGTTGTCTATATTACTAGAATAAGACGGAGTGACTACTCAATCTACCTAGCTTAAATACTGACTATACTATAAATATTGTGTAGTATACATATATACTGTACCGTTTCTGGTTGTTTTGATGAAGTAACAAGTTTCCGGTGGGTGTTTCCAATTTCTTGTATGCCCAATAGCTCAAACGGTAAGTAGCTCGATCTCTATGCTGGAGGTCGTGGGTTCGATCCCCACAAGGGGATTTTGAAAATCCTCTCAAAAATGATATCGTGATGTTGGGGTACCGGAGCTCATTAACGAATTTGCCACGTAGACCGCAAGTAGAATCGCACTTAGAAAGGTGAGTACTGTAGATAGTATACAGTATAGGGAATTTCACTAACCCTTGTGTATACAGGTATACGGACAGCAGGAGAAACAGTTGTATCCCGACAGAAGTGTCCGCGCCTAATAACCGATCCCTGCGATCCTTGAGGGGGGCGATTTAGGGCATAATCCGACTTTGTCGTCTGATAGTGCATCGCGGGATCGGTTACTGGGGATGGTTGCCAATGTTGGGTAGCAAGCTGGGTCTTCGCTGGAAGTACAGCCTGCGGTGTGATTTTATTACAAGCGATGAGGCGGCCGCGTATCCATGCGCGTCGAAGTTCGTTATCGATGATCACGAATTGCGGTGATGCCGGGGTGGAGGTTGGTAAACCCGCCGAAAGCCGGATGTGACTTCATCGCGCTTAGAACCGTGGCCAGGGCCAGTTTTTCTTCATCCTCGTATAGTCGTCTTTCGAAGTACCGGATGTGCGCCGCGAATGTCGTAAAGACTAGTTGAAGCGCAGGAGCCGATGGTGTAGGCTGTCTTCCGTCAAATAAACACCGATTTCGATCAGACCAGAGGAAGTGGAGCGTCACCGTGCGAAGGGTGTGCCAGACATCACCCACCACCGCTTCACTCTCCTTCCAGTTGTTCCGTACCAGTTGTTTCGTCCCGAGTGCAATAGCGAGCCATGTTGGCCGTGACCGAAAGAACGGTAACATAAGTGTACCAATGTGCTCCCAAAGCTGCGCCGCGAGTGTACATTCGAAGAACAAGTGCTGCTCTGTTTCGACTGCATTGCACCTGTCCCGGATGCAGTATATGATGCTGGGGTTCGATGGTTGTAGGAACCAAAATCGCGACCGCACGGGAAGGAGACGATACGCGAGACGAAACTGCAGGTCTTCGAACACAGGTAGCAATATCGCGCACAGATGTTTGTCGTATTTAACATATGCCTTGATCTGAGCGTCACCAACATGTTGGGAGTGAACGGACATTGGATGTGGCTTCGTCGGTTGTCTCGGTGTCCATACCAAACGAAGGAGTGTCGACCGCGGGATCGATGGGACCAAGCATAGTTTTACTCCACTCATGCAGCCCAGATAAGGTATATGGCGCCGTCCACTGGTCAAGGACTCCAGATCAAGCTGGCTCGCTTCAAGCCGATCGAAAATCTGCGTAGCCTCCTTGTACAGCCCTCGCAGCCACTTCAGCTGTTGTCCAGGTGTCGTAGACGCGAGCGAAAAGTCGATGTGTCTCTCCACAAAGTCTTGTTCTACCGGCCAAGAATAACCATCATGCATGAAGTCAGCCAGCGAGCGTATGCCAAAGACTCTCGAAATGTGTAGTCTAAAGCTGCGTTGTGGCTCGGGAACCATACCAATACAGCGTCGATGTGGTGAGCTGGTGTGTGTCCTGGCGACCTGCTCATAGTGCAGTCTGGGGTCCGAGTGGAACCAAATCGGCTGCTGAAGACCATACGAAGCGTGCTCATTCAAAGGAAGGTCGTGCCACGTTAGCTCCCAGTACCACCAGGTCAATGTCGCTTTCCACCACGGTGAGGTCTGTCTCCACTTGATCATGGCTCCATGCCGAAGTGGAGAGATCACAAGAAAGTCCAAGCCGTGACGTCCTCCGTAGCGAGGAAGTGCTGATGTCAGCAACTCGACGCCAGCTGTCGTCCAGTTCCGCACACCTGTATCACTTGCAGCATTCATGAACTGCAGCAGCAGAGCAAGACGTTGTCGCTTGAGCTGTGCATCGATACTGGGGATGCCAAGACCGCCGTCGCCTTTACGCATGTACAAGAATTCCTGCGGAATAAGTTGGACATGCGACGCGTCCCGATCATGCTTTCGACTCAGCACGAAACGGTTCAGCATCGACTGCCACCGCCTCACAACTGAAGCTGGAATCGATACGTGCTGTGTGTAGTGCCACAAGCGAGAAAGCACCATTGTTTGTGCAACCAGAAGCCGACCACGAAGTGTCCTCGCGCGCCGGTACCACATCTTGAAGCCGTCGTAGAAACGCTGCTCGAGGAGCTCTACGATGCGGTCATTCACTGGTGCCTGCCCGAACAGAATACCAAGATACTTGACTGTGTCCAAGCGACCAAGTACTTGAACACCAGGCAGTCTAGGGCACTCTTGATTCCGGTTCAGCGCCAGTAGCACCGACTTAGACAAGTTGAGCTTCGCGCCTGAGCCTTTGCACTCCTCCACGAGCTCAAGCTGAGCCTGTAGATTCGATATCGAGCTGCTGAGAAGAGTCGAGTCATCGGCGAAGAACATACTCGTCGTAGTGTGGTCTGCATTCAGACACACTCCGTACTCATCATGCGATCGTAGCAAGTTTCCAAGCGGCTCGATGGTCAAGACGAAGAGCAGAGCCGACAAAGGGTCGCCTTGTTTCACCCCTCTGGTCGGATGCAGCGCAGGCTGTATGTTTTGGTTGATGAGAAGATGCGCTTGCGGGTCGGTATACAGCAGCTTGATCCATTGGATAAACGTTGTCCCAAATCCCATTCGCTCGAGCAACCGGAACATGTAGTCCCAGTTTACGCGGTCGAAAGCTTTCTGGAAATCCAGGAAGAGCGCATACACTTCTTCGTCTCGACTGGTTGCCAAGTCTTGCAGATCCACGAGGGACCGCACGTGGTGGTGGATTGATCGCCCTTTGACGAAGCCCTTTTGGTCGGGATGGATTAAGTCAGGGATGACGCTTTGCAACCGATGCGTCAACGCTTTTGACAATACCTTCACATCGACTGGTACGAGTGCGATAGGTCGGTAGTTGCCCGGTTCGGCACGCGATCCCTTCTTGTGCAAAAGAACGACAGCAGACTTGCGCTGAGATGGAAGAAGTACACCACGGCAGAGGCGATCCTTGAAGACAATGCTCAAGCATTCGCCGAACACATCAGGAGCTACCTGGTAGAATCCTGCGGTCAGGCCGTCCATACCCGGTGCAGAGGTCGCCTTCATGTGACGGATCGCGCTTGCAAGGTCCGAAGCCGTGACTTCAGCGTCAAGCATCGTGCGGTCTACCTCAGGGACGAAGCGCACAATCGATCGGAGAAGCTTTCGTTGCAGTACGTCGTTTGGTGGAAGAGATCGTCCCGCTGGACTGTTGGGGTCCCCCATCTCAGATCCCCAGTGCTCTAGAAAACGGAGCGAAATCTCGAGAGGATTCCCCGAGACACTTCCACTTGGTGTCATGACTTCCTCAATCGAGACTCGTCTCAGGCTTGTATCTAGCGGACGGAAGAAGTACTTGGTCGACTTTTCAGCGTTAGAAGCTTGGAAGTCAAAAGCAGTATCTTGATTGTACTGGCTTGTCCGCGTGACTGTCTCCTTGTAGTTTCTCATGGCTTCGTCGAAGAGATCACGACTTGAGCTGTCAGACGCAGTGCGATATCGAGCTGCGGCTTGATCGAGCTGGATCCGAGCGTCTTCAATAGCTCTTGTGTCTTGCGCTCGAAGCTTCTTTTGTACGTCTTGTAGTTGCTTCTTGATGCTCGCCTTCCACTTCTCCCACACTTTTCCCGGGTTCAAAGAGGTGCGCAGCTCGTCACGGACAGTCTCGGCTTCCTTCTCGATCGCAGATACCACCACTGGATACTCCAGCAGATACCTCGGGAACTTCCAGTAGCCACGACCGTGCAGTTGATTACCCGACCGGAAGCTCACGCTGTGAGCAAGATGGTCACCAGCATGTTTTGGATGAAAGTACTTGGATTGGTAGTAGAAGAGGTCGCAAAATGTCTCGGACAGCAAGATGTAGTCCAGCCTGTTCTTCCGGGGAAGAGGACCGGTGAACATGCGCTTGTTGTCGAAATGGATCCTCCATGCATCGGTGACGCCCAGCTTTGCTAGCCACTCGAGACAGCTAGATCGACCAGGGTCATAGCGAAGGTCGGGTGATGAAGAGTCGAGTCGTGGGTCCAGGGGGGTGTTCAGATCACCCAACACAAAGTGCGTTGCGTGATCCTCGAACCCCTCGGTTTCCAAGCTCGAGAAGAATTGTTGCTTTTCTTGGCGGTCAACAGGCGCATACACGTTGTGAATGTAGATGGGGGCACTCTCAACCATCACCTTTACTACAAGGTAGCGACCTGCGACCGACAGAGTGGGGATAACAACAGCGGAGTCGAAACCTGGGAAGTCAGAGCGGAGAACCGTGAGCACTCCATTGCTCCTTCCTCGCGTGGGTCGAAGGAGCTGGGTGTTAGGATCGTCCACAAAGACCTTATGCTTGAAACTTGAGTCCAGGTGGAATTTGAAGTTAGAAAGATGCGTGCTGTCTGCGAACTTGGTTTCTTGGACACACGACAACGAGTGCTTGGAGAGCACACTCTCGATAAACAAGTGCCCGTTTTTCTTGATGCCATTAGTGTTCACGGTAACAACATTGATGTTGCTCCATGGTGTCGAGTTTGAGAAAACTTTAGCAACGTTTGGCGAGGCAGCCCGCGACTGTCGTCACCGTGCCGTCTCCTGCAACGTGGAGTTTCAGCACTGAAGAGTCGTCCGGGTAGAAGCCATTCAGCTGTTGCAGCGACTCAAGGTCGTCAAGCAAGTGACCCTGCCACTGCACCTCTCTCCAGTGCTGCATGCAGTGCGCACCTAGGTCTGAGCGCAGAAGCTGAAGGAGCGTGTTCGGGTGCAGCAAACGCGTGTGATGCGCTGGAATCCACTCGACGGGCTGACCAGTGATGTACTGGATCCAGTGATTATTTTTAAACAGAGTTGGCGCTGTGGCCATCAGCGCAAGCTCAAACAAGCCGAGCGCCTTGGACGCGCGAGATAGCTCCATGATTGATTCGGAGTGGGTCCACCACTTTGCGCAAGCTTTAAAAATGTCAAGACGCTTCGACGGCACAGCAGTCCCCATCAACTTCTTCCATTTGCTTGCGAAGGTTGTGTCTTCACCCGGGTTTGTCGCGCAGAGAACTCGGTTGATCACATGCAGTTGTGCAAGCTCCGCGATTGCAGTTTCGCCTCCTGCCATCTTCAGCGATATTGCGCTGTTAAAGGCGAGCGGAAACTCAACCGCTTTCTTTGTGATGTGGTCCGGGTTTGTAGCATTTTCGATCAGCTTGCACGCACCTTCGACCTTTTTGTCCGCTTCCACGAGACGATCTGGGAGGGTGTTGAGCAGCGCCGTGTTCTCGTCGTTTAGCATCGATTCGGTTACCTCCGAAAGAGGCGACGCGTTCGATGCCTTCTTGATCTTTGTGTGATGTTTTTCAATGAAGAACGCGGACTCGGTTACTACGTTTGCTGCATCGGGACGTTTCACGTCCACGGGTACGATTTGGTGGCGCACGCCGTATTTTGTGTCGGCGGTTGCGTTTTTTGTCTCGAACGTGACTTCCATCGACTGGAGCGCCTGGAAGTAGTTCTTGGTGGCAATGCCGTCCAGTGGCAACGGTTGCTGCTTCACCAGAAGAGCAGAGAAGTCGATACCACTGCGGCTACGCTTCTTCCGGTTGTTCACCCCGGTGGTGAAGCCGTCTGTTAAGAGAGGAATGGACGGAGACTTTGGCTTCGGACTTCCTGGAGGCGAAATCTTGCTGTTTGAATCATTGAAGGTCGATATCGACAGCGCATCGTCACGGTTACTTGAATGCCGAACAAGCTGGTTGGCAGCAAATTGCTGTCCATGCTGAGCTCCACGTTGGAGCTGACCATCCCGTTTTTTAGACTCCTCGACTGCCTTCTGGAGCGAGGTTTTGTTTGGCCTGGTGGTCACGGCTCGTGCGTAGGGTTGTGCTGCTTGCTGTTGCGAACTTGAAGCAGATTCGCTTGGCTGTTCTGGACGAGGAAACTCGCCGTCGGCCGTCGCGAGGTCCACGGAGTGGTGCGAGCGATAACCAAACGGCAAGCGCTCGGATCGGAACGGCGCGTTCTTGCCGTGTACTGGGTGCAGCTTGTTGTCGAACACGATCTGGTCACAAACCGATCCGTTCACAATCAAGGGACTTGGACAATTGGTGCTCAGGAAGTACACGCGCCAGGTAGCAGACGTGATTCCAGTCGCGAGGTTGACTTCGCGGAACGTGTCATAGACCGGTTTGCAACCTAAAATAAACAAGCGGTGCAGTATCACTTCCGTGTTGGTGTCCGAATCGACGTTGGAGATGTCGATGAAGTACTTGCTGCCAAGCACGTCGAACTCCTTGAACATGAAGACACCCCCAAGAATGTTCACCTTCGTCCGTTCGGGTGCAATACAAGCCTCCTTCGACTTCACTTTGACGCGCAGGTTTCCGCCAGGGAGCTTCGAAACTTGACCGATCTCGAACGTGCCGTATAGCTTTTCAAGTATGTCGTTGCCGTGGTGCGTGCCGGACAGCGATGCCATGATCTTGTGCATCGGCGTCTTGACAAAAGTGCGCCCAGTGTCGATCACCATATCGAACCTGGCTCGAGGGAGAGCATACGGGCGCGCTTGCTCCATTCGAGATGCAATAAACGACCAGTCGCCGCCAGCGGCATACTGTCGTTCAATTGCTTCGATATCACAGGCGAGAGGTTTTGGGGTTTCCACACGGCGACGCGCTTCGTCAGTTTCAGCATTGTCGCGACGAAGGGGCTCTTGCTGCAGGAGGACTTCGGCCATGGTTGGACGCGGATCCACGGAATGAGGTGGAGGCGGCGCGGTGGTGGCGGAAGGAATCGCAGGTTCCATAGACTCATCGAGCGAGGTAGCATCAGGAGACGAAACAGGCGCAGTCGTCGTAGACACTCCCACATCAACGTCCATCTCAGCCGGCTCTAGAGCGGACGAAGCGGGAGGCGAAGGCGCAGTAGTTGCTGTAGAAACAGCAGGCGGTGTATCAGGATCCGAAGCAACAGAAGAGCCTGATCCCCCCAAATTTTCAGAAGGAGAAAGGCAGGTGGTGGAAACTGGCTGGATACTGGGTGCGGTCCCAGATTCCAAGCCGGTTGCGACACGTGGCAGCTGGTCGGAGGGAGTCGGGGAGGCTGGATTTTCCATGGTTAAAGAAGAGACGGGATCGGGGAAAAGGATGGTGAGGGGTATTCTCTAGATTTGACTTGAGCAGTAGCTGGCAAATTGAGAAGTGGGTCGTATTCAGTCGGTAGAGGACAGTGCTAATAACGCTGCGGTCCAGGGTTCGAGCCCCTGTATGACCAATTTGCTGCTTTAGTTGTGTTTGTGGCAAATAGTTCTCGGTTCGTTTAATTTTGTTTGGGCTTATTTGAACGCTTTCTTAGCTCTGACACTGCTAGCTACATCGCTTGTCGGTCTTGATCCGACGATGAGCTGGAAACGAATAAAGACGAAGTAATGAGGCTCGAGTTTTTGCAGGATGTATCTTGCTGGCTCATAATTGAGTTAGCGTGCGTTTGGCACTTCTGTTTTGT
>MIQA02018198.1:0-10609 GCA_001887855.2 Sclerospora graminicola | reverse complement strand
CCACAGAATTCCAAAATGTCACCACTTCCCAATACTTAATACCGTGTTCAAAATACGGGCGACTTGAGGTGAGTATACGAAGACGCCGCGACTCCCGATCAGGGGACTTCCGGTGGGTTAACTTAACCTTCCCCGGGCAAACCAATAGCAGCAAGAGGGGACCTTGCTAGCCCTCTGCCACGAACCAATGAAAGCGACTTGTGTCTAAGAAAGCGAAACGTATACTGATTTATCCTATATCCAATACTCCCTTTTGTGTAACCTACCCCAAATAACCCGGCTGTACAGTCATGTGCCTTACCCGAAGTAGCCCGGTTAACTCCGACTTTGTGTACCCGCCTGGCCGGTACACCAACCCCAGATGGTACCAACCCGGCCGGTACACCGAACCCAGCTGGTACCAGTCCGGATGGTACATTGTACCCGGCCGGCTCGGCCGGATGGCCATCCATCCGAGCCCCTTGGCCGCTGGCGCTAGCAATTCCTTGGCAGCTTCTCATCCGATCCGGGTGCCTCCTTCATCCACTAGAACACTCATCTTCCTTCAGGCTCCTTTCACTCATACTTTCCAAACAATCCGCCACCAATCTGCCACTCGGCCGTCCAACGTCCGCGGTCTTCCCGTCCGCTTAGCCCGCCAGTCCAACTATCCACGCTCTTTGTCACGTTCGTCCGGCCTGATTCCAAGCCTGGCGCCGTCCGGCCGCTTGTAGGTATGCTCGGCGGCGGCTATCCGGTGCCCACGCCCTTGGTCCGTATTTCTGCCAATCAGAATGCGCCCTTTGGAAAGTACTTCATATTAATTCATAAGTCACTTTACCACAGCCGCCCCTGAGTCGCGTCACGGCCGCACAACGGTTGAGGCACGATCTCACCCGAACCCAATTGATCTGATACTGCTCATCCATGCCTCGCTTTGGTACGTCGTCCCACTAGTTTATAGCGATTTTCGTGAAGCCGGTCGGTCCCCCGGCCGCTGACAATCCCGTCCACAGATGTTGACTTTATCTTGATTTATTTCCAGTTTTGCAAATCGACAAGGACAACGTTTGTCGTCTCGTTCTCGTGGACGACGACGCGCCCGCCAGCGGAGTGGAAGTCGCAAAACCGCCGAAATCGTCCCGTACTCCTGATCTGGTGCTATCGACCGCCGACGCTGAGACTGCGCTCCGCGTTCACGGCCAGGCTTGCGGCGACCGGGACGGATTGAAGGCCGCCGTCTCTTCCCTTCGGGCGGAGCTTCAATCCTGTCGGGCTGACTATGACGTTCTGTCGCAGAGATTCACAACCTTTTGTGCGATGCTGGACCGCGTGGACCCCCGGATCGCTGAGCTGAAACTCAGTCGTCAACACGCGGAGGACGAAGCAACCTGCCTCAGGGCAATTGTGGGTCAGCTTACGGACGCTCTACAACGAGCCACCGCGCCATCCGCCTCCATCTCCGAAACGGCGGGGATGGAGAAAAGGCTGGAGACGTTGACCGCCCAAGTGGATAGCTTGGAGCACATCCAGGCTGACTTGGTCCGACAACTCGCCGCTGCCAACCGCCGGGCCGATGAAGCTGCCGTTCGGAGTCCTTCTCCGGGAACAAGTGATCTTCAGAAACAGGTGACCGATCTCGAGGGCCAAGTCGCCATCCTGACGGAAGAGCGAAACCGTCTCCGCATGCTGGAAGACGTCGTTGAGCCCCTCCGGACTGCCAATCAGGAATTGGTTCACAGATCAAAGCTTCAGTGTAAGTGCCTCTTCTCCTCTTGTGTTGTAACCCAGTCGCTTACAGTCTCCATGTCCTTGTCGCTCCACAGTCCAACAGCTGGAACAGCTGAAGCAGCAGTCCGCTAAGATCCCTGACATGTCTCGAGAACTTTCGCACCTTCGTGCCCGACTCCGCCAGGTGTCCCATGACTTAGATAAAGTGCGGGACAACCGAAACCACCTGCGCGACTCCCACGTTCAGGCCCTCCGCCAAATCTCGGATCTGGAGCAGCAGCTGCAGGAAACTACTTCCCGGCAACAGGAGTTGCGGTCTGAGCTCTACCAGGCCCGTCAAGAAAATTCCGACGCCCATGCCATACTGGCTCGGGCGGACCGTGTTTGTCATACCATGCTGGATAAAGAGGATCGCTTTAGGTCCTTGTTGTGTGAACTTCAAGACCAGCTCGAAACGACTCGAAGCCAGGCCGCTCCTCTTTTGCAAGCTCCTCTTAATGTACGGGAATCCGTCTTGTCTGTCTTGGGGATGGTGGATCAGTGGAAAACTTCTCCGCCGAAATCATCCCAGTTGCCCGCTGCAGCAGAGTCGGAACCTGAGGAACTTCCTGCCGGCCCTAAATCGCCCCTTGCCGGTTCAGACTCTTCGTCCGCCTCGGTAGGATCGGGGGGCCAAAAACGTCCAGCCAGCTCTAGCCCTCCCTTGGCCGGTGCTGACCCGCTCAAACGGAGGAAGAAGAGCGAATCCCCACCCTCGCGCCAATGTCCTCCGGGCAAGTCGGACAGCGAGGGAGAACTCGGGTCGGAAAGCGATGACAGCTTGTTCGCGAGGCGGTCCGCTGCTGCATCTCCCCCTTTCACACCAGGTAGAACTGGTATCACCCTTGGTTCATCTTCTAGCTCTGAACAGGACTCGGAATCCGGTCCGGCCGCTTCGCCATCCGGGTCAGCGGCCGTGTCGCCATCCGGGTCATCGGCCGCGTCACCATCCGACTCGTCGGCCGCGCCTCCATCCGGTTCAGCTGCCACGTCGCCATCCGGCTCGGCAGCCGTTTCGCCTGATTCTTCCTCGGACTCGGGTCATCCTCCCCTTTGTGCATCTATGATGATGACGAAGAAGACGAGGATTACGATGACCAGCAAGTACGTGTCGCGTTATCCCGCTCTCGCGCGGATACCCGCCGCCGCCTTTCCAGTTCCGGTGGGCGAACGACGGGTCAAATGGAGTCCGATCAGATTGTCGATCTGCAGACTCCGCCGCCGGCAGGTTTTGGCTCCGGGGAACATGAGCCGTCTGATCCATCCTTGCCTCCCGGCACTGACGACACCCCGGCCGCTCAGGTCGCCCGTACCTCGAGTTCCAACGGATTGGCCGAGGAGAAATCGGAAGACAAAGACGTGGATATCCCTGATCAGTGGTTGACTCCTCCCGACCTGAGTGATCCAGAAGCACCTCTCTCCCCGACTCCGGCCAAATACCGGCGATCCGCTCCGGCCGGGCCCCGTCCCAAACGTCGATCCCACCGGCCGGCAGCCAAACCCAAGATTCGGAAGAGTACTCTACCCCCTGCGCCCTCTTTTCCTAGACTTCCGCTTCTGTGGTTACCGGGCGGGCGCTTCCCCAGTGGGGCGGATCGGTCCGCCATCCTACCTTGGCCAGTCGAGCAGCTGAGAAATACAAGTCTCGCTGATATCTC
The DNA here is from genome assembly GCA_001887855.2 of Sclerospora graminicola. Taxonomy (NCBI): domain Eukaryota; phylum Oomycota; class Peronosporomycetes; order Peronosporales; family Peronosporaceae; genus Sclerospora; species Sclerospora graminicola. The sequence goes on along the minus strand of MIQA02018198.1, from coordinate 7,202 downwards.
CAGTTCCCAGCTCGCTCACTCCCTATCCCGTTCGCCTCTCTGGTTGTTCCCTCAATCCCGCAAGACGCCTTCGTTAACGACTTGGCGTCCTGACCTGATGGGGTCGGGCGCCATCGACGCACTCATGAAGAACAAACCTTGGAAAATCCTGAACGATGAGATGCCAGATATGGGACTTCCGTCCAGCCCATGGTTCACGGAATTCAAGGCGAGATTTCAGGATTTCGCTGTGGCTCATGCTTGGGCCATCTGGGAGTCTACCCACTTCCTGTACATCTCTGCAGAGGACAAGCGAGGGGACGAATCTCTCCGCACGTATTCCCTTGCCCGGAAGAATCGTCGGGGGCGAGCTTCCGAGGCGTGGGTCCGTTTATGTACGTTTATCATGGAGGGTATCCGGGATGGTAACTGTGACTTGGACCTGTTTCTCTTCCCGTTCATGCTCCATCTACCGAACCGTAGGTGCGGAAATGCAGCGGAAGGAGGGACGTGGTACCCAGGCCTGGGTGCGCGGGATCAGACTACCTCCCTTTCCGAATCTCTGGAGGCCATTGACCAGCAAGATCCTTGGCGCAATCAGTACCGCACACGGCCCTCCGACCACCCTGGACTTCAAGTGACTCGGCTCCGCGGCAAGTACAGTCATCCACAGGGATGAGCAATCGGGCTTACTTTAATTCTTTTATTTCTCTCGTTTCTCTTTCAATATATCCGTCCGTTCCTCTTTCGTTCCCACTCCAAGCATTTACTTTTGGCTACTAACCGTGGTTAGTCTCGTCCAGCCTGCTTGGGGGTCCGCCTAGAGGGACCTTTTATTGCTGCAGGGCAATTCTTGGTCCGATCGGGTGTGAACGTCCTGTTCCCAGTCACGGCCGCCATATTCCTCTTCCACGGGACGGCTGGATCCGGGCGAGTGGTTCTCGTATCTAGCGGCCGGTTTAATTATCTCCGATAGCCTGTTCATCTCCGCCAATCCGTCTAACAACACTGGATCTGAAACGGTGAGACCGATCTGATCTCGCATGGCCAAGGTGGCCAGATGGTCTGCGCTGTTATTCCACTCTCGTTTGACGTGTAGCAATTCGTGCTCCGGCCATCTCCGCAAGACGGACATAACCCGATCATTCAACAATCTCAGCCGGGGCGCCTTGCAATCTATCTCTCCTGTGATTTGCCGGATCACCAGGTTGGAATCACCACATATGATGATCCGCCCCTGTGTCCGGCCAGCCAACAGATCTAGGCAAAGCAACAACCCTCTATACTCCGCTTCGTTCACCGTAATGCCAGGCGTGAAATCCGAGGCGGCCGCGACCACTTTCCATTCGGGCAGCTTCCACACAATGGCACTATAGGCCCCGACCCCCTTCTTTACACTCGCCGACCCGTCAAAGCTCAAAACCATTAGTTCCTCCGTGGGTCCCACTGTTGGCGGCGGTAATACGATAGTTTGTCGAGGCTGCTTCCGGGGCGCGATCGCTATCAGTGCTTCCTCCACTTCTGCCCTTGGGGTAATGCTGGCAGCCAGTGTGCCCAGTATTTCCTCTTCCCCTTTGGTACACTTAATCACTTCGAGGGATCACTGAGACAGCAGAGCCGCCCATTTTCCCAGCCGGCCGTCAATAATTCCATTCGCCGTCAGGAGCCATGATAGGTTCGACCGTCTAGATAGTACTTTGATAGGCCGAGACACCAACATGGTATAACACACATCCAAGATCCGCAATAAAGTCAAAACTTCTTTATCCACCAACCCGTAATTGACTTCATTAGCATTTAGGGTCCGGCTGGTGAATGTCACGGGACAGTACACTCCGTCATGGTCTTGCACGAGAGCGGCCGAGATGGCCCATTTGTTAGCGTAGATGATGACCACCGGGGTCTTATTAACATCGAAATGTTTCAGGACCGGTGTAGTCGCCATCTTCGCCTTTAACATGCCAAATGCCACCATCGCTCGAGTCATGTGGTCGTCCGAGCCGGCCGCCTGTCGGGGCAAAAAAGGGCGCCTTCTCATTGGCCGAAATAGCTGACAAGGGCGGGATCCCATTGGCTGATATTGCCGGCCCGGCTCGCGTCTCCGCTTGCCTATCCTGCTCTCTCAGCTTATGGTAATCCACCTCCCGTAATTCATACAAAACCGCCGCATAGACTGCGAAATCCTCGATGAACCGACTGTAATAATTCAGGCTGCTCAAAAAGGATTGCATAGCCTTTTGGGACCGCGGGAAAGGCAGATTACTCAAGGACTCCAAATCCTTCGGATTAGCCTTCAACCCGGCAATCGAAACTTGATGACCCAAATAGGTCACCTTAGTCTTTCCTTAGAAACTCTTAACCACACTAATCGAAAGATTCCACTTTTCACACGTAATCATCAACTTCTCCACTTTGTCACACAGTAAATCCCAGGTAGTTGCCGTAACGAGAATGTCATCAATGTAAGACCGCCGCCCCAAAACTGAAGGTTTTGGGTCGGGGTCCGGGTCACCTTCGGTGAACACATCTCCGACCAGAGCCGGATCTTGATCCGCCTTGATCTTGAAGTGTCCATACAGCGCGTTATCTATCAGCCGTTGATAAATCTGCGGGGCATTCTTCAGACCGAACGGCATCCGGTTCCACTCGAACAACCCGAAGGGCGTCACGAACGCAGAGATCTCCCGTGCACGATCGGTCATAGAGACCACCCAGAATCCACTGGCCATGTCCAATGAGCAATACCACAAAACTTTATCCAAGTCCTCCAGCAAATCATTTATCAACGGCATCGGGTAGACCATCAGCTTAGTCAGCCGGTTCACCAGCCGGTAATCAATACACAACCTTATATCCACCCCATTCTTCTTGATAATAATTACAATGGGCGAAGCCCAGGGCGAGGTGGACGGCTGAATTATCTTGGTGGCCAGCAAACCCTTGATAAGCTCTGACAGCTTTTCCCGATACTGGGGGGCGACTCTTCGGCATCTTTGTGCAACCGGCTTGGCGCCTCCCACATCAATGTCGCATACCGCCCCATGGGCGGCCGGAGGAAGTGCGTTTCCTGGTCCAATCAGCAGATGCTTTCGTTTCCATATGATATCCTTCAGCCTGCTGATCTCTTCCGGGGTGTTCACATCCGGGTCTCCCACTTGCAGATCGTCAATAGTAACCGCTGGTGGGCAGGGGGTTACCTCAGGTAGCACCGCCATCTGATCCTCCATGCCTTCAACATATAGCTCGCCCCCTTCATGAATGCAGACTTGGTCAGCTTCGACGACTTCGGGATCTTGATCGGCCGGCTGGGTCGATCCGCCTTCGGCTATTTCCGAATTTTGATCGGCCGGCTGGGTTGATCCGCCTTCGGCTATTTCCGAATTTTGGTCGGCCGGCTGGGTCGATCCGCCTTCGACTATTTCCGAATTTTGATCGGCCGGCTAGGTCGATCCGCCTTCGGCTATTTCCGAATTTTGATCGGCCGCCTGGGTCGATCCGCCTTCACCTCGATCATCAAACCATCCGTCATCGGGGGTTACCACATATATAACTCTGCTTTTCCCTTTCTCCCGATTTCGTCGTTCGTCCGTCTTCCTCTGGGTGGGCAAAACCAGTTCCGCGATCGGGGCATAGTCTCGGCCAATACGTTCAGCCGGATCCGGCGACGGCCGGCTCCGCGTCAATATTTTAGAAGGGGTCCGGTATTCGGGTTTAGCCACCATCGGCGTCTGGTCCTCTTCTAATTCTTCCTCTTCGCTGACCAGATCGGTGGTTGCCTGAAAAGCCAGGTTTTGCCACTCGATATAGCGTCTTGAACCAGTAGTGACATAGCCCGGCCGGCGGGGCACCTTGTCCTCGGCCAGCCACATTCCAATAATCACGTCTTCATGCAAGGTGAGGGGCTTTTCAGAGATGTTGGTCACGCTTATAGAGTTGAGATGACCACCTCCTTTAACAAACGAGGGTACCCAGCACTCGCCCCTTGTCAGCCATAACTTACTCCGCCTGTCGTGTGGTCGTACCATTACTTCCACCGCTTTTCCAACTGGCACCGTTACAAACTGACCTAACTTGAGGAACTGGACGTGGGCACCATATAAGGGCCGCCGGTCGGCCAGCTGGATCTGTACCTCGTCCGGCAACGTCAATGTTCCATGCGATAAGTCCAGCCGTATGCCGGCCGGGACCATAAAGTCTATGCCCAAAATTGCATCCTGCCCGGCCAGCTTGCCTACCCAGGCGGTAAAGTAATATACCAAAGACCCAGCTAACGTAATCTTGACTCTTATCCTTCCTTGGGTCATGTATGAACTTTCTCCAATGCCGATACATTCCTGCCGCTTCATCTCGTCTATCTCACACCCCACCTTACGAGCAAAGGTGGTGTCCACGATAGACACTTCCGCGCCAGAGTCGAACAACATGGTAGCTTTCTGGTTATTGATTTTCCCATCCGCCTTGGCCTGCTTGAACCATTTATCCGGCGAGTGATACTTCCAATAACCTCGCGACTCGCCAGGTAACAAGTTCAATTCCATTCGCACTTCAGACCGGGAATACTCATCTGTCCGTATACTGCTCACCAGGAAGGGGTCAGCCGTACCGGCCGGGGACCGGGTGACGTAATCGTCAAACTTACATGTATTGTCGGTTATCCTTTGCTTTGCTTCTTGATTATCCTCCTTACCGACATATGCATAGATACTAACACTAGACCGCTCGGCTCGAACCAGATTCCAACCTGGCGAGCGATCTAGTTTAACATCTTTTCCACTCCGGGCGGCAGCATTCCAGCATGCTTGGTCGGGACGTACCACTTCTTCATCTGGTTGTAGAATTCTTCAATTGGGCACAGTCCCGCCTCGTGTATCTCCCCGCAAGTCTTACACGTAAACAGGCAGTGTTCCGCCGGATGTCCCTTGCACGTCAGCCGCTTCCAACAGCTCCGGTCGTCATGCTTGATGGACCCACAGTGGGTGCACTTGCGCCTGGGGTAGTCCTGGTCAGTTCGAGCCCGGAAAACATTTCGGCTGACCGGACCCGGCTGGCAGTCTGGGCGGCTGACTGGCTTCTGCCGAGAAAAGGTACCGATACTGTTCCTCCTCAGACTCGCCCCCGGGTCGCTGATACTCCTCTTCCGAGCTGGTCGCGTCTGACTCTCGGGCGACCATGCGGACGGCTCGGGCCGTCCTGGTAGATGGTGGCCGGCCTCCTTGATCCGCGTTAAATCGGGACTTGAAACGGCCGGTTCCAACTGCCGCCTTGGGGCCTCGCTTCTTCGCTCTTAGGTAGGTGCGCAACGTCAATTCCAGCTCCGTGGTATTCTTCAACCGCAGTAACGCCAGCTAGTCTGCCAGCTCCCGATCGTCCAACGTGCTGATGAAATGTTCCACATGTTCACGAGCGGCTTCCGACCGGCTGGCATCTTCTTTAACGGGGATATCCGCCCTCATGCCAGCGACATTTAAGCGATGGAGATACTCCAGGGGGGTCTCATCCGCCCGCTTCTTGGTGTGGAAATATTGACGCGCCGCCGATGTTCCAGATCCACAGTATTGTTCCTCGAACGCACCGGCCAATCCCCTCCAGTTTCCTCGGGTTTCCCGGCTGAGCTGTTGGATCCAGTGTTTCGCTGGTCCCTTCATCAAATCCCCGAAGATCAGGCATTTCTCATAGTCCGACGTCCGGTCTCTGACAAATGCCGACTTCGTCTTGCTCAACCATCCTCGGGCCTGGTCCTCGTCCGCGTCGCGTCCGGTGAAGTCTTTCAGCTCGGACGTGGCCGACATTCGCACCCTCGTGATCGCTCCCGAATCCGCGTCAAACGCTTGGGCCGAGGCCATATGGGCTCGGCGGGTCATCCCCAGATCCAAGTCATCAGGATCGTAATGGTACTTGGCCGACTTGACGGATTCCATATCCACGTCGCTGAGAGACAGCTTCCTGTTCGTGGGCCGACGTCCGGTCCGGCGACCTGTCTGGCGGCACGGCGGGGCGGCATAGGGCTCACTCTGCTTGGACTGCACCGACTCCATGTCTTCATCACTCGGCTCTCTCGCATGGTACTGAACTGGCTCGGAGGCCTGAGTTCCACGGCGAGCCGGCTGGTCCGGTGACTTCGGACTGCCGCGGTTGGCGCTCAGCCGACGTTGCTCTTCCTAGTATCGCTCCATCATCGCCGAAAACATGTTATGCAGGTGATCCCGCACCTGAAGGCTCTCTTGAGGGGCGACTTGAGGGGCGACTCGAGGGGCGACTTGAGGGGCGGCCGGGCTGCCAGATTGACATTCCTTTTTGATCCGCCCATCCGCGTCTTCGTCTTTCTCCTTCGGTTCTGGATCCGCCGTCGCCGTCCGCCAGGCCTGTACGCTGTACTGGCTGGCGTTCTTCCGCTCGGGCGTACCCGGATCCTCACGTCCTCCAAGCCTCATGGCCGTCGCCACACGCGCTGCTCCCCTTGGGCCAAGCGTCATGCGGGTGATACCCACCGATGAGTCGGATGAGTCCGCTTCCGAAGGGGCAGACTCGTACTGCGAAGAACCTGAGTGTATCCCGGCCGGTCTGCTTGCTGCCGGCGGCGTGGACGGCGCCACTCCAGTCGTGGCTGTCATCTTCTTCGACGGCGAACAGCCCACTAGCGGTACCAAGCGGTCGTGCAGTGCGCTGGATGCCTCCTTCAACTTGTCCACCTTCAGATCAAACAGCTCGTTCGGATCGAACACGCCGGTGTTAATGCCGGCTTGTTTGAGTTGATCGAATAGTCCTCTAATAAGGGACACGTGGCCGTCTGAGAGAGTTGGGGAGAGACGGGACCTTTCAATCCGCCTATGATCTTCGGCCGTGTTATTTTCAGCATCTTATCCGTCCGCAAGAACTGCCCCAACTCGTGAAGATGGAAAGCACGCTCCAAGTCTATATCCGTCGATAGGCCGTCCTGCTTCTCTTCTTCCTCTTCGAAACGCGGTTTGTCTTTGTGAGTCGGATAACCCAATTCCTGCCAATCCGGTTTCTTTAGGGGTAGGTGGGCCAGATCGCGACTTGGTCCCGATCCGGCCGGCTTCCCACTCCGGTCGTATCCGACTTCCGCTTTTTCTTCCTTTATTTTTTCTTTTATATCCAAAATATGCATTTGTTCGTTAGGATCATGGTCGGAACCATGATCCTTCCTCGGACTATGGCGACTTGCATCATAGTCCGATCCGGCTCCATCCGTGTAGCGGCCA
>MIQA02018195.1:0-31535 GCA_001887855.2 Sclerospora graminicola | reverse complement strand
GTGGAGCCGATTGCCAAATCCATGACCGAAGTCTTGGGTGGAATCCGGATACCCACTGGCCCGGACGACCAACTATCGGAGGGGGTACTCCGTCGATCCTGATCAGCATCGGAATCAGATGAATCACCACTGTAGTGACTGATCTGATCCTCCCGGTCATCTGGCCGGTCTTCATGCTCGTCAGGATCTATGTTTAACTTCATCTCACCTTGTGTACCCGTCGATCGGGGCTGATTACACTCACTTAGGTGGACTCGGTGACGAAAAGGATGATCTTGATCAGGTCGGGGGGTTTGACCTTCTCGAGACGGGGGGTGTCCTCGGGTGGAAATCTTCACCGGAGAACGGGTTGGGGTCGACACTTATTCAGTATCTAGGCACTGATCAGGAAAGTTCGTCTGATCAGGCCAGCCAATGAGAGAGAGATATAACGAAACCAAGAGAACGCGATCAATCCACGATCTTCCACAGTAATCCACAAACGTTATCTCCACAAAACCTTTACCAATATTATTAACGTGTTCCAAACACGTGCGTGTTGCGGGTGAGGTTCGATCACCTAAAACAAACCCGTCGGGGGTCTTCCGGTAAGCCAAAATGCGTCTAAGCGCGTCTTAACCGGGAAATAGATGAGCAAGAGGGGATTAATCAACCCTGTGCTCCCAATGACCGCACACGTGGCGGAGCGACTCTTTGCTTTAGGGGGAAATCTAAACCTGTTATTATATATGCAATATCCTATACCTGTGTACCATACATCAACTCATGCCTGACCTTTACTTCGAACCTATTTACTTCGTCGCACGGTTGCGTAACACCCTCTTGCCCATCCTGTCTGCACCTTCAAGCTGACCTGTACCGACTCTGCCCTGATCACGACCCGACTCTTCAAAAGATCTTCAACCCATCCTGATCTTCAACAAACGACCTTGAAACCACTTGAGACCTGCTCTCCAGCACTTGTTCACTTCGTATATAGTCCGACCAAACCGAGAACTTACTTGCCCTTGCATATCAACGCTGATCAGAGGCTGATCGGCCCTGATCACGATCAACATAGTGATCAACCAAATGATCAGGTGGTGATCAGGCTGATCAGCCCTTGATCACCTCGGGAACGCTCTGGGTCATCATCATCACGACTCGACTCATCTTCCAAACCACACTTCCGATCTTTATACCTTGTCAGGGCAACCATACAACACCGATCAAGGCTGATCAGGCCTTGCCACATCATCTTCGGACCAACCAAATGTTCACATCACTCATGCAACCTGTTAATCCACCTGCCCGATCTTCATTCATCATTTGATCTTCATTCTTCGGGCATGACAGGCCGATCAGGCTGTAACTTCGTATCATAGCCAGCTTCAACCACTATACCATTCAGAGATCGGCTGGTCACCTGCCCTTGGTATGTCATGTCGACAGTCACTATTTCTTATTACATTCCACGAGAACTCCACTTAGTGACTGTGACAACGAGCGTGATCGTGATCTCCTTCATTCTGCCAGTGCCTGGGACTGGGCTTAACGACCATACTGGGCTGATTCTTCCACGTCGTAAATATCCGTTGGCCACCACCTTTTCTTCTTGATCGTGATCGACCTTTTCCCACCCATCAACCGTCATATGTTGATGGGTGTTCCATCGTCACCAATCAACGGCCATGTGTGGTCCACTTCAGTCCCAATATTTTCCGATCGCTTCACCACAGCCGCCCCTGAGACTAACTGTAGCCGCACAACGACTGCAGTTCGACTCACTCACTTTTGAACTTCCTCTCTGGTGATCACCATGGCTGACGCAAGTCACTCTCCTCTTCCTTCTTCGTCTTCTTCGGCTGCCCGCCCGATCGCTTCTTCGCCCTCCGTCTCTAGCTCGGCTACTCCTGCGATCGCCCCGATCGCGACTTCTACGCCGATCACGACCAGCCTCATCCGACCGACCACGGCTCTCGCTTCATATCGACCATCTTGGAGTCTTCCTGCTCGACCTCCGTCCGATCGCCCTCTCCGTTCCTTAGAGCAGCTCACTCGTCTGATAGATGGATCGGGCCCATTCACGTTGGGGCCCGTGGAGGCTTGTCGGCTACGATCGGAACTCCGAAGTGCCATTCCCGAGTTGGTTTCTCTGTACGATACTAACCGGGCACTTACGGCTGAGTTATCCGATCGTCGGATCGCGGCTGATACCTCGGCACGTGATTCCGCTGATCTGGCTACCCAGCTGTCGGCTCTTCAGCTAGATCATGACCGGCTTGGCAAAGATCATGACCGGCTTGACCAAGAACTGCGGGACCTGACTGATCGCTTCCAGGGTGTGACGATGGAGCGTGATCAGTTGTCGGCTGATCTCGCTGCCCTTCGACTTTCCAAGCCCTCGGATACCGTCGCCTCTTTACAGTCGCTGATCGAGTCGATGGCTGTCACCATCCGTGATAAGGGTACGTTCATCTCATTCACTCCTTTTGTAATCCGTTTTTTGACTCTCCGTGTTTATTTCCAGATGAACGTATTGAGGCGATGAAGGACTCGATGGTCGAGATGGTAGATCATCTGCAACGCATCGATGATCACCGTCTCAACCGTGATCAGCTGCTGTGTGACAAGATCCGCACTGCCGAGGACGTAGAACGTCGGGAGATCGAGGCTCGCTACTCGGATGAACAGGTCCAGCTCTTGGCCAAACAACTTTCTGATTCTCGCATTGGCCGTACCGATGTACAGAAGAGGTTGTGCGAGAGTCGGAAAGTGGCTGAAGACTGCCGGCACGGACTCAATCTTGCTCGGGTTAAACTTGAAGCCCTAGAGCTTGATAATCACGCCTGGCTTCAGCATAACGCTGACGTGAAAAGTCTCGCGGTGCAAACCATGGATAGGTGGACCAAACCAGATTCAGGATCAGTCCGGACGGCCTTGCAACGGCTTCCCGGCCTGATCAGCTCGTTCACTCCATCTGGCACACCGCCGCAGTCTCCTGCGTTTGCCCCGCCTTCGACTGCGTCCTCCGTCGCTTCCTTGCCTGTTCGTAGTGCTGATCAGCCTGTGATCAGCACTTCAAAGGCTCCCGCGTCATCTCAACCTCGTCCACCGGCGACTCCAAGACCAGCGCCTTCGGCCTCGAGTTCTGGGAAGCGTAAGCAGACCAGCTCGTCGAAGCAAAGGATGAGTCTCGCCAAGCGATCACGTCTTGTGGTCGAATCGGATGACGAATCAACCGATCTGGACGAGAGGACGTTGTCCGTTCTGGCTCGATCGCGCAGCACTGATCGCCGTACGCCAGCACCAAGTTATTCCGGGGTGAATTCGCTGGCTCAGGCCGTCACTTTATTGGAGTCAGATGGCGACGATGACGACGATTTCGAGGAGGAACCACCGGCTCAAGCTGATCCTGACCTTCCTCCGACGACCACTGGGGCAGTGATCGCTCCGCCACCCAATTTTACGGGCGTCTTCATTCCTGCAGATCGATCGTCGATCAAAGAAAACGACTACAGCTACGATCCGAACCAACCGTTCATGGATCTGTATGTCGTTATGCAGGGGAAGCCGACTCCCGCTCACATGGCCACACGGAAACCTTGGAGTGGTGATCAGGTCTGGGATCTGACGCCTCGGGTTCTCGAAGTGCGGCAGAAAAGCGTCCCTCGCTTGTGGTCCCGCCCGCCAGGCTGGATCTTCCCGATCAGATCGCCGGCACCCAAGGACCAGCAGTGGCAACCAAGGTTGCTGACCAGAAGTGCTATCGAACTTATGATCGATTCGGCACCCTGGGATGCCCTCCTGGCACCCATGCCCGGGCTGACGTTCCCTGATCGCCCTTGGTTTGTCGAGCTACAGGGGCGCCTGGCGTTATATTACCAAGAGCACGTGCAAGCGATATGGGAGGCGACTCACCATTTCCCGATCACGACGGCGATGCGTAAGGACGCGTGGATCGAGCATTACTATCATGCTCGCAAGCGTCGTCGCACCAAAGCCGGAGCTGCTTGGGCCACGATCTGCGACTATGTCGTCGACGGAATTCGGCACGGCGAGTGTGATCTGGACGTTTTCCTGTTCCCTGGCGTCCTGCATTTAACTGTTTGTCGAGCGGGATCGCGAGGACTCAAGGCTGAAGGCGGGGATTGGTATCCCGGTTATGGACACATAACTCCAGTCGCCACACTGCGTGATTGCTTGCTCTGGACCGATCAACATGAGCCTTGGCGAAACCAGTTCCGATCGAGTCCCATGGATCATCCAGGGTACAAGATCTCTCGCCTGCGTACTAAATATGGTCCATGATCGTCGTGATAACCAACTTTTATTCCGTTCTCCATAATCACTTAATATATCACGACATTTCTTGATGATCTTCTCGTTCCACTTTCGTAAATCTTGTACATGTCTCACTATCACTTCCATCTTGTAGGTCGATCACTCTCATGCGTACAGGTATAATTCTTGAATAATATATATATGTATATACATCCGTTTCTTCCAAACCAGTCCAACCGCCCTGATCTCCACTTGCCCGATCATCGTATTTGCTGATCAGTCACAATGTGTCAACCTAGGCTATTGAGATTCCTGGTTACCCTCTTCGTGGGTTTGCATCACTTCAAATCGATTCCTTCTCACCCAATCACGTTCGAATTCCCTCAGTAACGCTCCACAGTTCAGATCACGCTCATCTATCCATTCGGGATCGTCATAACCCTTCCAACAAACCAAATATTCACGGTGGGTTCGGCCGAAACGGGTCTTCTTGCCTGATCGGGTATCCAAAACTTTCTCCACCTCGAATTCGTTCGGGTCTAACGTTCTTTCCCAACTATCTTCGGGTAAGAGAGCCTCGTCAAAATCAAACCTTGCCTGATCATCACATGACAACCTAGTTTTAGGCCGATCAGGGTATTCTCGGACCAGTTTTAACTTCGACAAGTGAACAATCGGGAAAATTCCATAATCAGTACCCGCGGTAATCAGCCGAGCGGCATGATCGCCGATTAGTTCGGCTACACGGAACGGTCCATGCCACAAATGTGCTAGCTTCTTGGCATATCCTTCTTTCACGCGATCCAAGTAAAGCCAAACTCTTGATCCTGGCTCGATGTTATGCGAATCGGCCTGATCATTGTTCCGATCAGCTCTTTCTTGGATGGCCCTTCGTAATCGTTCGTTGACCTGTTCCCGCGCGTGTTGGTAGTGACGTTGGAGTCCCATACGCCATCGACGAGCTTCGCGATCTCGACCTCGTGTGCAACCGACAGGGATCACCGACTCGATGGTAGATCGGGGGTCCCAACCATATGCCAGATAGAATGGGGTATCTCCCCTGATCCGATCAAACGAGGAATTTAATGCAAACACCAGTCTCTCTGCATATTCATCCCAATCTTGTTGCGCGGAGTCTGCGACATACATCTTGATAGCCCTGGTCAACGTTTGTACCATCCGCTCGGCTTTACCATTCGCCTGTGGACGGTACGCCATGGTCGCGCTCTGTTTCTGGCCAAGCATCTGATTAAAAGATCGGAACACTTCGGCCATAAAACCTGGTTCACGATCATGCCTGATCACTTCACTGGCTCCAAACCGTCGAAACACACATTCTTCGTAACTGCAAGCGACTTGTTGAGCCGTTCGTGTAGATCCCGCTTTCGCGATCACCAATCCCGTGAACAGATCAGTCCAGATCAGCAACTCGGTATTGCCCTTGAACGATTTTGGGAGGGACGGTATGTGATCCATCGCGATCACTTGGAAAGGGTAGGTCGCCTGGATATTTCCAGGTGATCTTCCCCGGATATTTGGCATACCTTTTCCAGTTTCGCAATCCGTACATGTTCCAACAAACTTTTGTATACTTCGATATAATCCTCTCCAATGGAAATGTTTACGGATCCTGTGGTACGTTCGTCCTACGCCCTGGTGGCCACCCTCCAAACTAATATGATAATGGTGTAAGATATCAGCTTGCAAAGTCTCCGGGATCACGAGTCTGGCCGATCGGTCCAAATCCGCATCGGCCTGATCAGCTTGTACATAGTAAAACAATAGATCATTTTCGTCGATCTCGTAGTTAGACGCGATCTTGGCACAATCTTTTGCCTCACTCTGGCTCAGCTTCTCCAGATCACCCTTTAGAAACGCCTTCAAATCACCGATCCATTTTTCCTCGTCTTGAGCCTTGAGAATTCTTTCAATCCGCATCTCTTGTACTATTTCCTCTGTCAGGCTTTCACGAGAGGGTGATCTGTTGGGTGGTGATCTGGTTCGTGATCTCGTCGTGATCAAGATCTGGGCTGCTTCCTTTTCATTTTCCACACGGATCAGCTCCGGCAGCCTATTGATCTCCACCAGTTCTTCCAACAGCGCTTGATCAGTGATTATCGATCCGGCCTGATCACGCATAGCCATAGTTGCTAAGTGATATGCCTTCCCCCAATGCACCCGACACAACGTCTTCAACAAATTTGACAGGCTTATGTCTTTCGCCCACTAGGTATTCGCGGTGATATCCAGGTTCACCAAGAGATCCGGGCACGCGCACCATTGTGGTGTAGTCGCTCTCAGAAATTCTTTTTGAGATGCGAACACCCACGGGGGGCCCAGATGACTGACTGTCGGAGGAAATACTCCGTCCATCCAGGTCTTGATCCGATCCGGCATCCGGCCGGCTGGATCGGTCACTTCCATCACCTTGGTTGTGACGACTTGGATGATCCATGTTCGAAAAGCTCACCTTGTCTACCCTACAGCACTGGTGGTTGCGCTCTCCTGATGGACCCTGGGGCGAAAATTTAAATTTAAAAACCCCTCGAATAGGGAGACGAGGATTAGGACTAGGGGTAGCTCCTGGGCGGGAATCTTCACCGGGGAGCTGGATTGGCAATATACTTGAAGTTTGAATATGGACCGCGAATAATCGATCGGCCAGCTAAACCAATGATAATAAAGGGATAAATCCAGTCGTGTACATAATAGGGAATCCAAATGAAACTCCACAATCTTCCACAGAAGGCTAAAACGGTACCACACTTTCCAATATGAGATATAAACGTGTTCAAAACACGGGCGACAAGAGGTGAGTATGCACGACGCAGCAACTCCCGGTCATGGGACTCCCGGTGGGTTACTTTAACCTACCCCGGACAAACCAATAGCAGCAAGAAGGGACCTTGTTAGCCCTCTGCTGTGAACCAATGAAAGCGACTTGTGTCTAAGAAAACGAAACGTATACTGATTTTTATCCCTATGTCCAATACTCCGTTTTGTGTAACCTACCCCAAATAGCCCGGCTCGATGGTAATGTGCCTTACCTGAAATGGTTCAGTTAGCTTCATCCGGATCTCTTTTGTGTACTGTACACCAGACCCAGCCGGATCGGCCGGATGCTCTTTGGTGTATTGTACACCAAAAACAGCCGGGTGAGCCGGATGGCCATCCATCTAAGCTCACTTGACCGTTGGCGTTAACCCTTGGCAGCTCCGCGTCCAAATCTAGTGTCTCATCCGTCCTCCGCAACGCTTTGCCGTCTTCAGGCGCGGACATCCTTCAGACCATCCGTCCCTCGGTTATCCACCATCGACAGCCATCCGATCTACCTCTGGCTATCCCGGGTACAAGTCCCTTGATATCACGCCCACCTAGCTCGACTCCGTGCCTGGCAACCTTCTGCCGCCGGAAAATACATCAAGCGGCTAATCCCATGTTGGTCAGACCGGGCAGCCGGATAGGACCAATATTTCCATCAATCAGGTGGGTGCGTTCACTTCTCATTAGCCCGTTAATTTCCAAGTCACTTCACTACAGAACCAATAAAGCGATAGAAGCACTCTCTTGTCTTACCTTGTATCACAGAGGCTAGTTGTGGGATACGTGGATGTATTGAACGATATGACATTGCCAGTATGTTAGGTCCAGACATTGAGATGTGGCTCGGCAGGTCACTCGATCTTTTCCAACGTTGAGTTAATTCAGCTGATTCTTCCTGCGTTCTGCTGCAGTAGTGATTTTTTTCATTCCTGACATTAAAGTTAATAATATACCAAGATGGCGTGATTGAGTGACAAGTATTTTCGTGCGTAAGAAACGCGTCGGCACCGTTGTGCGCTAGACGAATTCCTTGGACATGTCCGTGACACCTTGGAACTATCTTCTATACGCTTTGAATCATTAGCCAGAGTGAGCCTTTTACGCCTAGCGTGACACTGGAGAGTATGGTAAACCAAATGATAATGGTGTCTCGAGCCGTTGCAGCTGAGTGGATCGCATTCTCTCTATTGATGTCAAGAACGGTGTCTGGCTAGAGTCATGACCAGGCACTTGAAGCCGCTTGAACTTTATTGCTTTAGCGCTGGGGTAAAGTAGCGTCAGAGAAAAAAAATAGGCGCATTTGTCGTCATGAGTCTCGCAACAGCACCATAGTAGAACAAAGGAACTGAAAGATTAGTCGGATGATTCAGCCTCCGGAGCTTCCTTCTGCCTGGACTGGGTCCCTCAATAATGCTGGCAGTAAGAATTTTAATCTTACAGTAGAAGCTGCCGCTTCCCTAATTTCGACGTTGTCAAACGGAAAGAAAGAAGCCTTTTTATTATCATCAGAAGCATCCTTAGCAGTTGCAGTTTAAAACTGATGTCATTGAGATGGAGCCACATTGTTTTTGAGTCTGTAGCTGGCAAAAGCCACTCCTGGGGTTTTGCCACTAGCCGTCAAAAACTGTAAAAAGCTGATATATCGTTGCTAACTTCCCATGTGATTTCTGTTATCGATTGACTCCACCACATTTTAACAATTCTGTGTAAGAGGTAGCATTTTTACCCAATACACACATCCAGCCTGCTAAAAAGAGATCAGAAAAAAGGAGGAATAAATGATGCTGGAGGAATACACTGCTGCCGTGACAAACGCCGGTATTACGCCGCTAGAGGGATTTGAAACAGCGCGTTTGTCGGACGTTCTCTTTTTCAGGTTACAGGTTACGCATATGTGGTGAAGTGTTCCAGAAATTAACGGACTAATGATGATGGATGCCCTCACCTGATTGGCTGAAATGTCGCCCTTAGCTGGATGCCCGGACTGGTCAATAGAGGACGCGATCCGAGAGCCGCCGGACGCACCTACGAGCGGCCGGACGAACGTGATAGAAGGCATGAACAGTCGAGCTAGCAGGCTAAGCGGACGGGACGACCGCGGACCAAGGGGCGGATTGGTGGCGGATTGTTTGGAAGGTATGAGTGAAAGGAGCCTGAAGGAAGATGAGTGTTCTAGTGGATGAAGGAGGCACCCGGATCGGATGAGAAGCTGCCAAGGAATTGCTAGCGCCAGCGGCCAGGGAGCTCGGATGGATGGCCATCCGGCCGAGCCAGCCGGGTACAATGTACCAGTCGGACTGGTACCAGTTGGGTTCTGGGGTTGGTGTACCGGCCAGGCGGGTACACAAAATCGGAGTTAACCGGGCTACTTCGGGTAAGGCACACGACTGGTCAGCCGGGCTATTTGGGGTAGGTCACACAAAAGGGAGTATTGGATATAGGATAAATCAGTATACGTTTCGCTTTCTTAGACACAAGTCGCTTTTATTGGTTCACGGCAGAGGGCTAACAAGGTCCCCTTTTGCTGTTATTGGTTTACCCGGGGAAGGTTAAGTTAACCCACCGGAAGTCCCCTGACCGGGAGTCGCGGCGTCTTCGTATACTCACCTCAAGTCGCCCGTGTTTTGAACACGGTATTAAGTATTGGGAAGTGGTGACATTTTGGCCTTCTGTGGAAGAGTGTGGAGTTGTATCTGCTTTACATACACATTTGGATTCGCCCTTCATTATTATTGGTTGAGCTGGCCGATCGATTATTCTCGGTCCAGCCGGTACTATACAAACTTCAAGTGTCTTATTGGTTTAGCTGGCCGATCGACTATTCTCGGCCCAGCCGGCACTATACAAAGTTCAAGTATATTATCCAACGAGCTCCCCGGTGACGATTTCCGCCCAGGAGCTACCCCTAGTCCTACACCTCATCTCCCTATTGGACGGATTTACACTTTTCGCCCTAGGGTCCACCAGGAGAGCTAACCACCCAGTACTGACGGGTACACAAGGTGAGCTTTCAACATGCACCATCCGAGTAGTCACGATCAAGCGGATGGAAGTGACCGATCCAGCCGGCCGGATGCCGGATCGGATCATGACTCGGATGGACGGAGTACCCCCTCCGCCAGTCAGTCGTCTGGGCCCCCCGTGGGTGTTCGCGTCTCAGGAAGAACTTCTGAGAGCGACTACACCACAATGGTGCGCGTGCCCGGATCTCTTGGTGACCCTGGATATCACCGCGAGTCCCTAGCGGGCGAAAGACCCAAACCTGTCAAATTGTTGACGATGTTGTGTCGGGTGCATTGGGGGAAGGCATATCGCCCCCAATGCTGCTGAAGATGGAAGGATGCGATGGTCGCCTCGGATTGGGGGAGTTCGAGGTTGACATTAAAGAAGAAGTTACTCCCCTAGAGGCTCCGCCGGGGGCGGATTACGGTACTACTTACTGTAGTGCCGGCCGCTACACGGATGGAGCCGGATCGGACTATGGTGCAAGTCGCCATAGTCCGAGGAAGGATCATGGTTCCGACCATGATCCTAACAAACAAATGCATATTATGGATATAAAAGAAAAAATTAAGGAAGAAGAAGCTGAAGTCGGATACGACCGGAGTGGGAAGCCGGCCGGATCGGGACCAAGTCGCGATCGGGCCCCCCTACCCCTAAAGAGACCGGATTGGCAGGAATCGGATTATCCGACCCACAAAGATAGGCCGCGTTTCGAAGAGGAAGAAGAAAAGCAGGACGGCCTATCGACGGATATAGACTTGGAGCGTGCTTTCCATCTTCACGAGTTGGGGCAGTTCTTGCGGACGGATAAGGTGCTGAAAATAACACGGCCGAAGATCATAGGCGGATTGAAAGGTCCCGTCTCTCCCCCAACTCTCTCAGACGGCCACGTGTCCCTCATTAGAGGACTATTCGATCAACTCAAACAAGCCGGCATTAACACCGGCGTGTTTGATCCGAACGAGTTGTTTGATCTGAAGATGGACAAGTTGAAGGAGGCGTCCAGCGCCCTGCACGACCGCTTGGTACCGCTAGTGGGTTGCTCGCCGCCGTCGAAGAAGATGACAGCTACGACTGGAGTGGCGCCGTCCACGCCGCCGGCAACAAGCAGACCGGCCGGGATACACTCAGGTTCTTCGCAGTACGAGTCTGCCCCTTCGGAAGCGGACTCATCTGATTCATCGGTGGGTATCACCCGCATGACGCTTGGCCCAAGGGGAGCAGCGCGTGTGGCGACGGCCACGAGGCTTGGAGGACGTGAGGATCCGGGTACGCCCGAGTGGAAGAACGCCAGCCAGTACAGCGTACAGGCCTGGCGGACAGCGATGGCGGATCCAGAACCGAAGGAGGAAGACGAAGACGAGGATGGACAGATCAAAAGAGAATGTCGATCTGGCAGCACGGCCGACCCTCAAGTCGCCCCTCAATCCGCCCCCCAGGAGAGCCTTCAGGTGCCGGATCACCTGCATAACATGTTTTCGGCGATGATGGAGCGATACTTGGAAGAGCAACGTCGGCTGAGCGCCAGCCGCGGCAGCCCGAAGTCACCGGACCAGCCGGCTCGTCGGGGAACTCAGGCGTCCGAGTGAGTCCAGTACTATGCGAGAGAGCCGAGTGACGAAGGCATGGTGTCCGTGCAGTCCAAGCGGAGTGAACCCCAGTCCGCCCCGCCGAGCCGCCAAACAGGTCGCCGGACCGGACGTTGGCCAAATAATAGGAAGATGTCTCTCAGCGACGTGGATATGGAATCCGTAAAGCCGGCCAAGTACCATTACGACCCGGATGACCTGGATCTGGGGATGGCCCGCCGAGCCCACATGGCCTCGGCCCAAGCGTTTGATGCGGATTCGGGAGCGATCACGAGGGTGCGAATGTCGGCCACGTCCGAGCTGAAAGACTTCACCGGACGCGACACGGACGAGGACCAAGCCCGAGGATGGCTGAGCAAGACGAAGTCGGCATTTCTCAGAGACCGGACGTCGGACTATGAGAAATGCCTGATCTTTGGGGATTTGATGAAAGGTCCGGCAAAAAACTGGATCCAACAGCTCAGCCGGGAAATCCGAGGAAACTGGAGGGGATTGGCCGGTGCGTTCGAGGAACAATACTGTGGATCTGGAACGTCGGCGGCGCGACAATATTTCCACACCAAGAAGCGGGCGGATGAGACCCCCCTGGAGTATCTCCATCGCTTAAATGTCGCTGGCATGAGGGCGGATATTCCGGTTAAAGAAGATGCCAGCCGGTCGGAAGCCGCTCGTGAACATGTGTAGCATTTTATCGGCACGTTGGACGATCGGGAGCTGGCAGACCAGCTGGCGTTACTGCGGTTGAAGAATACGACGGAGCTGGAATTGACGCTGCGCACCTACCTAAGAGCGAAGAAGCGAGGCCCCAAGGCGGCAGTTGGAACCGGCCGTTTCAAGTCCCGATTTAACGCGGATCAAGGAGGCCGGCCGCCATCTACCAGGACGGCCCGAGCCGTCCGCATGGTCGCCCGAGAGTCAGACGCGACCAGCTCGGAAGAGGAGTATCAGCGATCCGGGGGAGAGTCTGAGGAGGAACAGTATCGGTACCTTTTCTCGGCAGAAGCCAGTCAGCCGTCCAGGCTGCCAGCCGGGTCCGGTCAGCCGAAGGGTTTTCCGGCTCGAACTGACCAGGATTACCCCAGGCGCAAGTGCACCCACTGTGGGTCTATCAAGCATGACGACCGGAGCTGTTGGAAGCGGCTGACGTGCAAGAAGTGCGAGAGGAAGGGACACCCGGCGGAACACTGCCTGTTCACGTGTAAGACTTGCGGGGAGGTGCATGAGGCGGGACTGTGCCCAATTGAAGAATTCTACAACCAGATGAAGAGGTGGTACGTCCCGACCAAGCATGCTGGAATGCTGCCGCCCGGAGTGGAAAAGATGTTAAACTAGATCGCTCGCCAGGTTGGAATCTGGTTCGAGTCGAGCGGTCTAGTGTTAGTATCTATGCATATGTCGGTAAAGAGGATAATCAAGAAGCAAAGCAAAGGATAACCGACAATACATGTAAGTTTTACGATTACGTCATCCGGTCTCCGGCCGACACGGCTGACCCCTTCCTGGCGAGCAGTATACGGACGGATGAGTATTCCCGGTCCGAAGTGCGTATGGAATTGAACCTGTTACCTGGCGAGTCGCGAGGTTATTGGAAGTATCATTCGCCGGATAAATGGTTCAAGCAGGCAAGGCGGATGGGAAAATCAATAACCAGAAAGCTACCATGCTGTTCGGCTCTGGCGCGGAAGTGTCTATCGTAGACACCACCTTTGCTCGTAAGGTGGGGTGTGAGATAGACGAGACGAAGCGGCAGGAATGTATCGGCATTGGAGAAAGTTCATACATGACCCAAGGAAGGACAAGAGTTAAGATTACGTTGGCTGGGTCTTTGGTGTATTACTTTACCGCCTGGGTAGGCAAGCTGGCCGGGCAGGATGCAATTCTGGGTATGGACTTTATGGTCCCGGCCGGCATACGGCTGGATTTATCGCATGGAACATTGACGTTGCCGGATGAGGTACAGATCCAGCTGGCCGGCCGGCGGCCCTTATATGGTGCCCACGTCCAGTTCCTCAAGTTAGGTCAGTTTGTAACGGTGCCAGTTGGAAAAGCGGTGGAAGTAATGTTACGACCACACGACCGGCGGAGTAAGTTATGGCTGACAAGGGGCGAGTGCTGGGTACCCTCGTTTGTTAAAGGGGGTGGTCATCTCAACTCTATAAGCGTGACCAACATCTCTGAAAGGCCCCTCACCTTGCATGAAGACGTGATTATTGGAATGTGGCTGGCCGAGGACAAGGTGCCCCGCCGGCCGGGCTATGTCACTATTGGCTCAAGACGCTATATCGAGTGGCAAAACCTGGCTTTTCAGGCAACCACCGATCTGGTCAGCGAAGAGGAAGAATTAGAAGAGGACCAGACTCCGATGGTGGCTAAACCCGAGTACCGGACCCCTTGTAAAATATTGACGCGGAGCCGGCCGTCGCCGGATCCGGCTGAACGTATTGGCCGAGGCTATGCCCCGATCGCGGAACTGGTTTTGCCCACCCAGAGGAAGCTGGACGAACGACAGAATCAAGAGAAAGGACAAAGCAGAGTTACATATGCTGTCGACCCCGATGACAGATGGTTTGACGACCGAGGTGAAGGCGGATCGACCCAGCCGGCCGATCGAAAATCGGAAATATCCGAAGGCGGATCGACCACGGCCGATCAGGATCCCGAGGTAGTTGAGGCCGACCAAGTCTGCATTCATGAAGGGGGCGAGCTATATGTTGAAGGTATGGAGGATCAGATGGCGGTGTTACCTGAGGTAACCCCCTGTCCCCTAGCGGTCACTATTGACGATCTACAAGTGGGAGACCCGGATGTGAACACCCCGGAGAGATCGGTAGATTGGAGGATATTATATGGAAAAGACGACATCTGCTTATCGGACCAGGAAACGCACTTCCCCCGGCCGCCCATGGGGCGGTATGTGACATCGATGTGGGAGACGCCAAGCCGGTTGCACAGAGATGCCAAAGAGTCGCCCCCCAGTATCAAGAAAAGCTGTCAGATCTTATCAAAGGTTTGCTGGACACCAAGATACTTCAGCCGTCAACCTCGCCCTGGGCTTCGCCCATTGTAATTATTATTAAGAAGAATGGGGTGGATATAAGGTTATGTATTGACTACCGGCTGGTGAACCGGCTGACTAAGCTGATGGTTTATCCGATGCCGTTGATAAACGATTTGTTGGAGGACTTGGATAAAGGTTTGTGGTATTTCTCATTGGACATGGCCAGCGGATTCTGGTTGGTCTCTATGACCGATCGTGCACGGGAGATCTCTGCGTTCGTGACGCCCTTCGGGTTGTTCGAGTGGAACCGGATGCCGTTCGGTCTGAAGAATGCCCCGCAGATCTATCAACGGCTGATAGATAACGCGCTGTATGGACACTTCAAGATCAAGGCGGATCAAGATCCGGCTCTGGTCGGAGACGTGTTCACCGAAGGTGACCCGGACCCCGACCCAAAACCTTCAGTTTTGGGGCGGCGGTCTTACATTGATGACATTCTCGTTACGGCGACTACCTGGGATTTACTGTGTGACAAAGTGGAGAAGTTGATGATTACGTGTGAAAAGTGGAATCTTTCGATTAGTGTGGTTAAGAGTTTCTGGGGAAAGACTAAGGTGACCTATTTGGGTCATCGGGTTTCGATTGCCGGATTGGAGGCTAATCCGAAGGATTTGGAGTCCTTGAGTAATCTGCCTTTCCCGCGATCCCTAAAGGCTATGCAATCTTTTTGGGCAGCCTGAATTATTACAGTCGGTTCATCGAGGATTTCGCAGTCTATGCGGCGGTTTTGTATGAATTACGGGAGGTGGATTACCATAAGCTGAGAGAGCAGGATAGGCAAGCGGAGACGCGAGCCGGGCCGGCAATATCAGCCAATGGGGTGCCGCCCTTGTCAGCTATTTCGGCCAATGAGAAGGCGCCCTTTTTTGCCTGACAGGCGGCCGGGCGCCGGATCCCTGTGCGGCCGGCCCGGACGACCACATGACCCGAGCGATGGTGGTCTTTGGTATGTTAAAGGCGAAGATGGCGATTACACCGGTCCTGAAACATTTTGATGTTAATACGACTCCGGTGGTCATCATCTACGCTAACAAGTGGGCCATCTCGGCCGCTCTCGTGCAAGATCATGACGGAGTGTACTGTCCCGTGACATTCACCAGCCGGACCCTGAAGGCTAATGAAGTTAATTACGGATTGGTGGATAAAGAAGTTTTGGCTTTATTGCGGATCTTGGATGTGTGTTATACTATGTTGGTGTCTCGGCCTATCAAGGTACTATCTAGACGGTCGACCCTATCGTGGCTCCTGACGGCGAATGGAATTGACGGCCGGCTGGGTAGATGGGCGGCTCTGCTGTCTCAGTGGTCCCTCGAAGTGATTAAGTAGAAGAGGAAATACTGGGCACGCTGGCTGCCAGCATTACCCCGAGGGCAGAAGTGGAGGAAGCACTGATAGCGATCGCGCCTCGGAAGCAGCCTCGACAATCCATCGTATTACCGCCGCCAACAGTGGGACCACGGAGGAGCTAATGGTTTTGAGTTTTGACGGGTCGGCGAGTGTAAAGAAGGGGGTCGGAGCCTATAGTGCTATTGTGTGGAAGCTGCCCGAATGGAAAGTGGTCGCGGCCGCCTCGGATTTCACGCCTGGTATAACGGTGAACGAAGTGGAGTACAGGTGGCTTTTACTTTGCTTAGATCTGTTGGCTGGCCAGACACAGGGGCGGATCATCATATGTGGTGACTCCAATCTGGTGATCCGGCAAATCACAGGAGAGATAGATTGCAAGGCACCCAGGCTGAGATTGTTGAACGATCGGGTTATGTCCGCCCTGCGGAGATGGCCGGAACACGAGCTGATACATGTCAAACGGGACTGGAATAAGAGCGCAGATCACTTGGCTACGCTGGCCATGCGTGACAACGTGGGGGTAACGGTTTCCGATCCAGCTCTGTTGTCAGATTTGACGGAGATCAATCTGCTGCCCGAGATTATCCATTCGGCCAACACGGAGGAGGTAATCCAGGTGAGCACCGTCACCCAATCGCAGAAGCGCCGTTCTTCAGCCGCCGGCTCACTATCCCCAGAAGCAATGAACGAAGGGATAGTTCAACAGTTACGAGCAGAGCGGATTCTCCAAGCGCAGGACGAGGAAGAGTGGATAGTAGATCTCAAGGCATACCTTAACGGAGACGTGGATAAACTGACAGCCGAACAAGCTAAAGAATGCTTCAAGCTGGCCCCGGATTACGAAGTGGATGAAAACGGGCTACTGTTTTTCTACCGGGACGCTGACCAGCCGGAGATCGAGAGAGATAGATCCGCTCGGCTAGTCGTACCCACTACCCTACAGCCGGATATCCTCCATCATTATCACGTGAGCTTAGAAGGAGGACATCAGGGCATCGGCCGGACATATCACAAGATTAAGGCACATTTCCACTGGCGGGGGCTTTACCGTAGCGTACAAGCCTATGTGGGAAGTTGCCCGGACTGTGAAACAGGGAAGGGCCGGCCGACCATTAGAGGGCGGTCGCCTGGAAATATACAGGCTACCTACCCTTTTCAAGTCATTGCGATGGATCATATCCCGTCCTTACCCAAACCTCGAAATGGGTATACAGAGCTGCTGATCTGGACGGATTTGGTTACCGGGCCGGCCATAGCAAAGGCCAGTTCCACCCGTACCGCCCAACAGGTTGCGCAAAGCTACGAGGAATGTGTGTTCAGGCGGTTCGGGGCGAGCGAGGTCATCCGGCATGATAGGGAGCCCGGATTTATGGCGGACGTATTCCGAGCCTTAAACAAGATCTTAGGACAGAAACAGAGCGCAACTATGGCTTACCGCCCGCAAGCTAACGGAAAGGCCGAAAGGATGGTTCAGACTCTAACCAGAGCCCTCAAGATGTATGTGGTGGAGGCGGATCAGTGCGACTGGGACGAATATGCGGAGAGACTGGTTTTCGCTCTCAATTCGTCGTACGATCGGGTAAGGGGCGACACCCCTTTCTATTTGGCTTACGGATGGGATCCCCGATCCACTTTGGAAGCCGCCATACCAATAGGGTGCACCAGAAGCCGGGACAGAGACGCCCGCCGCTGGAGGATGGGAGTGCAACGCCACTATTCACTGGCGAGGGAACAAGTAAACGAACGCCTCCGACAAGCAATCAAGGACCGCGCCGATCAAAACAACGACCGAGCCAGGGAACACGGCATAGAGCCCGGCTCCCGGGTATGGCTGTATCTGGATCGGGTCAAGGAGGGCTATGCACGGAAGTTGGCGCATATGTGGCATGACCCCTTCCGAGTAGCAGAACTGGTCGGGGATCATGCAGTTAAGCTGGTCACGGCCGGCACGGAATATAGCGTTTTCCCGATAGTGCATGTTTCCAAGTTGAAGTTGGTTAAGCATTTCCCGGACCGCCCGAATACACGCCTTACGGTGGAAAGCGACCGGCTGGATTTCGATGAAGCTTTACTGCCGGAGGACAGTTGGGACAAGCCGTTAGACCCGGATGAGTACGAAGTAGAAGGAATTTTGGACGTTCGGAACGGACGGAAAACCCGGTTTGGGCGGATCCACAGAGAGTTTCCCGTGCAGTGGAAAAATTGCGAGGAGCGGTCGTGGGTGGACGAACTGGATTTAAATTGTGGAGCTTTTATGAGAGAATTCGATCGCCGGCGGGCGAGCCGAAACCGCTTCGGGTCATGCAGACCCACGAAGAAGGTGAGGCAGAGAATTAGTCCGTCCGGCTCCCGGGCAGCAGGAACGGCCGGATCAACTGACACCAGTCAGTCGAGCAATCGGCGGATGGAAACTAGTCTGGTCAGAAGTGGGCCGATCGGGTGTTGGAGTGATCTTCCGGTCAGTATGGTGCCGGATGGATCGGATGTTGGAGTAATCTTCGAATCAGTATGGTGCCGGATGGATCGGATGTTGGAGTAATCTTCGGATCAGTATGGCGCCGGATGGGAGATGTCGGATGAGAAAGATGAACAAGGGGTTACTACGTGGAAAATGGAAAGGAAAATGTATTATCGAGGCTAATAGCCATTAGTGAATGAAGAAGATAGGAATATGCAAGGCTAGCCGCATGAATCACCCCTGGCGAAGCTCAGCAGAACTTGTTCCGGAGTCGAGGCACGCGGAGGCCAGGGTGGCGATCGGGGTCCTGCCGGTACTGGTTGCGCCACGGTTCCTGTTGGTCGAGCTCATCGAGCGAAGCTTGGAGAGTGGTAGCCTGACGCCGACCCAATCCTGGATACCAAGTCCCGCTTTCGGCCGAATTTCCGCTTTTCTCCACCCGGCGGTTGGCCAGATGTAGCATGATAGGGTGGAGAAAAATGTCCAAGTCGCAGTGGCCGCGCTGGATTCCGTCAACAACGAAGTTGCATAGCTTTGTCCAGCCCTCGGTCGCGCGGTTTCGACGATTCTTGCGGTCGACTCGGTATTTGGCTAGCTCGGGGGACTCACGCCCGGCGGCAACGGGAATGAAGAGATGATGGGTAGACTCCCAGATGGCTTGCCCATGCCGAGAGAGGTACCCTTGACAGACTTCCCGGAAATCCGCGAACCAGCCGACATGGGGTAGACCTATGTCGGGCATCTTCGTCGCCAGTACGGTCCAAGGTTTGTGGGATAAGATCGCGCCCAACGGTCCGATCGCCACTAGCTTGGCATCCCAGTCCGTGTCCTTGGGCATAGCGGGAGCCGGCGGAAATATCCACAACGGCGGGCGAGTCAATGTCCGGGTGACAAGTGCACCAGTGAGGTCTTGGATACGCAAGCCTTCCAACTGCGCCTTTGACCAAGGAAGAGCCGCGGCCAGTTCGGGGGCCGTCATGACCTTCCGGCGGGGAATCCACAACGGGGGAGACTCCTCTGAGGACTCCTTAGATTCGTTCTCGTCAAACACGAAGGGGTCCGGGGAAGGTAACTCCTCGTAGCCCTCAGCGGCGACCTCATCACAGTCCATCTCCGGTAGGTCGGGCGCTCCCTCTCCATCGGGAGAGGCGGTAGACGGGCCTTGAGGATCATGGGGGGAGACTCTAAGGAGAGCCGGGGCAGACGAAGCTTTAGACGAAGATCTTGTAACGCGAGGACGATGGGGGAACTTCCCAGCAGCCGGCGGGGCTGAGATCGAAGTGGGGTTGGGACCCGGCCCGTTGTCTCCATGACCTAGAGCCGCGCTCGCCGGCGCGGCGGACCGTTTAGGCCGTTTGGCTGCCACAGGGCCGCGGAGCGACGCAACCCGGCTGGCCCGACGCTTTTTCTTATGGGCAGGGGAATCTTCAGTGGACGATAGAGAAGCCGCCGGCTCGCCGGCTGGCACTGGTGGCGGGTTATGGTCTTGAGAAGTATCCCAAATCCGTAGACGAGAAGCCTTTACCGTGCTACCGGTCACCGATCCTGGGGCGGACGCCTCCGCGCTGGATGTCCGGACGCCCGTGGTAGAACCAGCGGCTGACGGGAGAAGTGGCGTAGCGGAAGCGGCCGGATCAGGATCCCGCGGACAAGCTAAGTCGAGGAGGTGCCTAATAGCCTCCCGGATGGGGGCGGGGCCCTTCATTAGACGCCCCACCCGGGCGCCCGACGCGGCTAGCCGAGCTCGATCTTCCTTTAGAGAGGGCAAGCAGTCCGCGTGCTCCTCGGCAAGCTGGGAAAACGCCTCCCGCGCTTCACCCACACCCGATTGGGTCTCAGTGTACGCGGCCTCAAGCTCCCAGATTCGGCGCTGGAGCTCAGGCGATGCGGAGGCCGACTGGTACAGCGCCTTCTGATATTTCGTTAGCTTCTTGGCGAGCCGGATTCGGCGAAACTCCAAATTGTCGAGCTCTAGTTGCAAACTCTCCAATCGTTGGGAGAGTTTAATGTAGCTATCGTAGCGCGCCGCCAACTTGCGCGCGGTTTGAAAGGACTCGACCAACAAGACGCGGAGACACGTGACGTTTTGTTCTGAGAACACACTCAGAGTGAGCAAGTTGGGAGACGACCCTGAATAGGCGAAAAGGTACTTACTCTGGATTTTCAAGGCGGCTATGGCCTTCTGGTTCAAGAAGCGCTGTGAGTCCGACTGCTGTTGGAAGTGATCTCTCGCTTGGAGAAGATCGGTCTTCTCGTTTTCCAGTCGGCTGATGCGGTCTCGGAATTGGAAGGTGGCTAGTACCTCCCGGACCCGGGCTTCATCCGCTTGCTGACTAGCCAACCGTGCGGTCACAGCCAACTCGGTGTTAACCTGCTCTAGGCTAGCCACTTGAGTTGTTAGAGCAGCAATTTGAGCTTGCAGGGCAGCCACGTCGGGCTGCCCTGGACGACGCTCTAGACCGGCCGGATGGGCATCTGGGCCTACAGCCGATGGCTGCGTATTGGCCGGGGAGTGGCCCGGCAGGGGATCGATGAAGGCACTGTCACGGTCGGACATAGGGGCGGTGGAAGTCAAAGTGTGAGAGATGTGGTGAGCGCGTGCCTCAACCGTTGTGGTAAAGTGACTTATGAAGTAATGGAAAGTACTTTCCAAAGGGCGCATTCTGGTTGGCGGAAATACGGACCAAGGGCGCGGGCACCGAATAGCCGCCGCCGAGGATGCCTACAAGCGGCCGGGCGGCGCCAGGCTGGAAATCAGGCTGACGGACATTACAAGGAGCGTGGATAGTCGAACAGGCGGGATCAGCGGACGGGAAGGCCGCGGATATTGGACGGCCGAGTGGCAGATCGGTGGCAGGCTAATTCGGAAAGTATGAGTGAAAGGAGCCTGAAAGAAGATGATTGTTCTAGCGGATGAAAGAGGCACCCGGATCGGGTGAGAAGCTGCCAAGGAATCGCTAGCGCCAGCGGCCAAGGGGCTCGGATGAATGGCCATCCGGCCGAGCCGGCCGGGTACGATGTACCATCCGGACTGGTACAAGCTAGGTTCGGTGTACCGGCCGGGTTGGTACCATCTGGGGTTGATGTACCGGACAGGCGGGTACACAAGGTCGGAGTTAACCGGGCTACTTCGGGTAAGGCACATGACTGGTCATCCGGGTTATTTGGGGTAGGTTACACAAAAGGGAGTATTGGATATAGGATAAATCAGTATACGTTTCGCTTTCCCAGACACAAGTCGCTTTCATTGGTTCACGGCAGAGGGCTAACAAGGTTCCCTCTTGCTGTTATTGGTTTGCCCGGGGAAGGTTAAGTTAACCCACCGGAAGTCCCCTGACCGGAAGTCGCGGCGTCTTCGTATACTCACCTCAAGTCGCCCGTGTTTTGAACACGGTATTAAGTATTGGGAAGTGGTGACATTTTGGCCTTCTGTGGGAGAGTGTGGAGTTATATCTACTTTACATACACATTGGGATTCACCCTTCATTGTTATTGGTTTAGCTGGCCGATAGATTATTCTCGGTCCAGCCGGCACTATACAAAGTTCAAGTATATTATTGGTTTAGCTGGCCGATTGATTATTCTCGGTCCAGCCGGCACTATACAAAGTTCAAGTGTATTGCCAGACGAGCTCCCCGGTGACGATTTCCGCCCAGGAGCTACCCCTAGTCCAAACCCTCATCTCCCTATTGGACGGATTTACACTTTTCGCCCTAGGGTCCACCAGGAGAGCAAACCACCCAGTACTGACGGGTACACAAGGAGAGCTTTCAACATGCAACATCCGAGCAGTCACGACCAAGCGGATGGAAGTGACCGATCCAGCCGGCCGGATGCCGGATCGGATCATGTCTCGGATGGACGGACTACCCCCTCCGATAGTCAGTCGTCTGGGACCCCCGTGGGTGTTCGCGTCTCAGGAAGATTTTCTGAGAGCGACTACACCACACCGTTGTGCGGCTGCGACATGGCTCAGAGGCGGCTGTGGTGAAGTGTTCCAGAAATTAACGGACTAATGATGATGGATGCCCTCACCTGATTGGCTGAAATGTCGCCCTTAGCTGGATGCCCGGACTGGTCAATAAATGACGCGATCCGAGAGCCGCCGGACGCACCTACGAGCGGCCGGACGGCGCCCGGCCTGGGATCAGGCCGGACGAACGTGATAGAAGGCATGAACAGTCGAGCTAGCAGGCTAAGCGGACGGGACGACCGCGGACCAAGGGGCGGATTGGTGGCGGATTGTTTGGAAGGTATGAGTGAAAGGAGCCTGAAGGAAGATGAGTGTTCTAGTGGATGAAGGAGGCACCCGGATCGGATGAGAAGCTGCCAAGGAATTGCTAGCGCCAGCGGCCAGGGAGCTCGGATGGATGGCCATCCGGCCGAGCCAGCCGGGTACAATGTACCAGTCGGACTGGTACCAGTTGGGTTCGGTGTACCGGCCAGGCGGGTAAACAAAATCGGAGTTAACCGAGCTACTTCGGGTAAGGCACACGACTGGTCAGCCGGGCTATTTGGGGTAGGTCACACAAAAGGGAGTATTGGATATAGGATAAATCAGTATACGTTTCGCTTTCTTAGACACAAGTCGCTTTCATTGGTTCACAGCAGAGGGCTAACAAGGTCCCCTCATGCTGCCCGGGGAAGGTTAAGCTAACCCACCGGAAGTCCCCTGACCGGGAGTCGCGGCGTCTTCGTATACTCACCTCAACTCGCCCGTGTTTTGAACACGGTATTAAGTACTGGGAAGTGGTGACATTTTGGCCTTCTGTGGAAGAGTGTGGAGTATATCTGCTTTACATACACATTTGGATTCACCCTTCATTGTTATTGGTTTAGCTGGCCGATTGATTATTCTCGGTCCAGCCGGCACTATACAAAGTTCAAGTATATTATTGGTTTAGCTGGCCGATTGATTATTCTCGGTCCAGCCGGCACTATACAAAGTTCAAGTGTATTGCCAGACGAGCTCCCCGGTGACGATTTCCGCCCAGGAGCTACCCCTAGTCCTAACCCTCATCTCCCTATTGGACGGATTTACACTTTTCGCCCTAGGGTCCACCAGGAGAGCAAACCACCCAGTACTGACGGGTACACAAGGTGAGCTTTCAACATGCACCATCCGAGTAGTCACGATCAAGCGGATGGAAGTGACCGATCCAGCCGGCCGGATGCCGGATTGGATCATGACTCGGATGGACGGAGTACCCCCTCCGACAGTCAGTCGTCTGGGCCCCCCGTGGGTGTTCGAATCTCAGGAAAATTTTCTGAGAGCGACTACATCACACATATCGTGGAGGATTTTCGAAATTAACCCAGAACGAAAGCCGCCTATGGATGCTGACGAAAAAGTGCGTCGTCGCTAATTTACAATTAGAAAGGAAAAGGAAAGAATCTCGACTTCGATACAAGCTTCAAACGTGGATGGCACGCTCCAAAGCAATTCAATCAGGTGATGAACCGCCGATGACTGTTCAAAGTAAACGACCATAGCCGCTGCTTTAACTGCAAGGAAGACGACCACCATGTACACAGCCATGTCGCTACTGCAAGCAGATTGGCCATTTAAGCGCGAAGCGCACCATGAAGCAGTCGGCATACGAGCTCGAAATGAAGTGTCTAGGCTTCCGTGTGTTAGGTTATGTAAAAAAGGTTTGCCCCCACTTTTGCCTCAACGATTAGTTTGGTGGAAACTTTTTCTCCAATTTACTTAAGCCCCCACTTTTGGAAAATTAGTTCCTTGTTTGGGATATTTATCAGAATAGGGTGGGGTCCCTATTTTTATGGTGCCCTGCGATCTACCCTGCGACAATCTTATCATCAGACACTTCATTTCACGATGCATAATAATAGTGCTATTTTTAAACTTTACAGTAGCAGGAGAAAGAACTACATGTAGCCTTCTTTGTCACAACACGCACCGAGGTCTCTCAGAAAAAGTGGGCTCGTGGTGTATCTCGGTGGTCATACAGTACGTACGCGTCCCGGAATTCAGCTAGAAATCAATGCGCGCATCTTCGCAGCTAAATGTCTACTAATAACGGTCAGTGCTTAATGTCTAGCGCCAATGTCAACGATAACAATTTAAAACTGGCCGGCTATTCACAGCCCGCTCGACTCCTTATGCTATTTCAACACAGAAGTCAGGGAGGGATGACGTGCTAAACGCATACACAATAGCAATCGTGCAGTTTCTCCTGCACGTCGCCCCGCCGTTTATTTTTTGCATCTAAATTAGCGGCCATCTGAGCCCCTTTCCACAAAAAGGTCAATTGTCATCACCACTTGAGCTCATTGAGACTTTAGCCACAAGTTGCGCATTGTGACATTGAAACCAAGACGACTTCGAATAGCCCTGGATTTGATACTACACCATGGGGACACCCAAACACCGCACCGACACCGACGTGTCTAACCCGCGCAGTAATGGCTTTGATTCTATTGTTGCCGGCATTGTATCCGGTTGCGTGACGCGCTCCTGCACGTCAC
Source organism: Sclerospora graminicola (assembly GCA_001887855.2). Taxonomy (NCBI): domain Eukaryota; phylum Oomycota; class Peronosporomycetes; order Peronosporales; family Peronosporaceae; genus Sclerospora; species Sclerospora graminicola. Next base: position 6,505 of record MIQA02018195.1, on the reverse strand, counting down.
CATTAGATGTGCTCAAAATAGTGATTCAAGTTAACGGCCCTGTGTCGACTACGGCCGTTACGTCGACAACTTCCGCCACCACCGTGTCCGCTCCGTCCTCGCTCATGGCTGCCCGCACGGTCGCGTCGCAATCGTCGGCGTCCTCCGCTATTGCGCGTACTGTACGTGAGTTGTATGCTCTTGACGGGGTGCGCGCCTTCTGGCGTGGCAACACCGCTGGCTGTTGCCGTCTAGGACCCTACGCTGGCCTTAAATTCTACATGTTTGACTCACTGCAGACCCGCTTCACTACCAGAGTGGGACACGATCTTAGCAACATGCAGCGCGCTCTGTGTGGCGCTGTTGCTGGACTCATCGCCACTTTAGGAACTTACCCATTGGAAGTAGTACGCACCCGCATGATATCGCAGACTACAGTCCCGGCGGCTGCCAATAGTGAAATACGTGGTGTGCTGCAAGGGGTGCAGCTCATCTTGAAAAGTGAGGGTTTGCGCGGGTTGTACCGGGGCGGCTGGTCTGGCGTTGTAGGCGCTATCCCGTTTGAGGGCGTACAGTTTGGCTGCTACGAGTATTTGAAGTTGGCAGCTGTTCGCCACCAGTGGCCGGCCTACCGTTGGCCTGAAGGCAAGACTGAGATGGATGGATTTGACTATTTCGTATGCGGTAGTATCGCTGGCGCCATCGCTCAGACTGTGGCCTACCCGTTTGACACTGTGAAAAAGCGCTTGCAGTCGCAGCAAATGCACCTGAACAAATCACAAACGGGCCAGTTATCAGCAGGAGGAGGAAGTGCGTCAACGCTGTATTACCGTGGCATGGTAGACTGTTTCCTTAAGGTCATTCGTGACGAAGGTCCCTTGGCGCTGTATCGCGGGACAGGTCCTAATCTGGCACGCATTGTGCCATACGCAGCCGTCATGTTCTCTACGTACGAAATGACGAAAAAGACATTACGTGTTTTGAGCGCCCGTCAGTGAGTGTGTAAGATTGAAACGACAAGTATCCCCACTTGATATTTATTTGTAGTCACGGTTAGGACGCTTCTGAAAGGAGGAGGTCGAGCGAGTGCCACCTCTGTATTTCTAGGGTAAAGTGCGCTTGATGAAAATACCCATAAAGGTAACAAACAAAAAAAAAATGTTCATTCAAATCTTGCTTTATTGCTCTTACTAGTCATCGATATAATATTCGGGCAAAATCAGTCCTGATTTTGCACCAAAGCCCCCCCGACTTTTTGACGGTCGACGGGGATCTTGACTAACCAGCTACACAGAGACAGCGGAAAAGAAATCCTGTCCATGGATTGGGATAACAACCCGGGCCTAATGCCCGGGGATATCCAACTCGACGGGGAACCACCTCCACGAAAAGGGGTGGCTCAGGAACTGACGTTTCATAACCTTCCCAACAGGGAGGGGCAAGCAAAGGTTATAATTTTAGCATCTCAAGAGTCGCCGTCTCAGGATACGACAGCGGAAATGGATATTGACATGGAAGTTGACAAAGATGGGGATACATTGAGTCGACCCACGCCAGGGGGTGAGGATCTCCAAGGAGTCACGGACGCGGAAGGCATCGAGCGGTCACTCCACCAACTGTTACACAACACATCACTGACGAAAACAACAAAAAAACTGGATAAGGCATTAAAGGAGCGAATGTGTGAACTGTTCAAATGTATTTTTGATGAAATACGAAAACCTAGATTTTTGAAAAAGATGGCAAAGTATATGTCGGATGGGGCAAAACGACTGCCGCAGCTCAATCCACAAGAATGTAACGGATTGGTGGAGCTTTACGGACTGATCGTGATTCATCAACAGAAACACTGGTCGAAGTGGAGAGCGCTGGTAGAAAAGCTGACGTGCACGGCTCTCAAAACGCCGCAGTCATTTTCTTTATTACTCCAGAAGGCAGTTGGGCAACAACGGGTGAAACAGGCAGATGGTAAAGAAGTTACGCTGACTGGATGGGTAGATAAAATTACAGGAGAGGTACCGAAGTCGGAGACTGGTACTCATCCCAACAAATCTTTCATGTTCAATACGAATGTGTACTCAGCGGAATCTATCACCCAGTTGAGACATTTATGTGAACAACAGTTCCCGAGGAACGTGAGCAACGACTTCAGGAAGCCTTCGGAGGAGGAACGGGCAATCATTCAGGGGCTGGCAGAAGGCTCGATACTAGCAAGGGACCTACCACAATTTTTGAAGCAATTAATGACGGTGGAGGACCAATTACGGCTAATGCAGACAATCCGAGCACGTGTGGAGGGATGTCTAGTCATGGATTTAGCCGGGGAAAATCCTATAAAGGAGTCGTATCTCAGTACTCGGAATATCCAAGAGAGCATTGCGATGGCAGCCTCCATTCGAAAGAAGGGTTCGCCGAAATTATGGGAAATGATCTCGCAGGTCATTTCAATTAGCTATGATGAAGCGTGCCACGCCATTTATTTTCACTTCCCGACGCGGGAGATCGCGGCAAAATATCAGGGAGTGGCGGTACCTTTTCATAAGCGTGACCACAAACTGATGAATGCACATGCCGTAGAAGTGGACGATAGCCGGATTAGCTTTCCAACAGGAAAGAAGCAGGGAGCTAACGAAGTCATGGAGATGTATACAACCAAAGAATACAAAGTCAAATTGAAACATGTCATGAGGTCGATGGATATGACGAAATTTGTGGTGTTCCTGAAAACATTTATTCATACGCCATTTTTCTTAGTTGATTTGGATAAAAGGGGTCCTTTCTCAGACACGTCAACAGAGTGGCAGGTAATCATCGAAGCGGACCATTGTCCGGAAGCACTCACCAACGTAGTGAGAATTGGGTGGGGTGGACATATTATTCTTATTGAGCACCTTAACATGAAGGGTCGGGGACAGTGGCGAGGTCGGTCGCCAGGTGCGCCAATGCCACACCGAGTTTAGGGTACTAGTCCAATCCCGGTGCCTGACTATTGTGGCTCAGGATATCCGGCTGTTAAAAAGCCCCGCGCCCATTTTTCGTAACCTGGACCAGTTATGGACAGAGGTCGAGGAGAACTGCCAACGGGAGATGAAATTCCGAACAGGGGGCCTACTTGAGGATGAATCAAGACACGGGACTCAACACGGGATGAATCAGGACAACCACTCAGAGAGGGTAGGTAGAACGGCCAAGCAGCAAGAGACCCAGGTGACCAGCCATGGACCTCTGACCGCTATGGGGGAACAGCCGGTGTCCACTACAACAGTAAGACAGGAGTCTCGGATGGAACGCTGGAACCAAGTTAACAGGAAAAAGGAACGGAAGCAGCCACAGCAACGAAATAATCGTGAAACACACTCTTCTGGACCATCCCGGGAAGGTCGGAAACTTAAGAGTGACCAGCTAGCTGAGACACGTTCACGAGAAAAAGGGAACAACCGGGATAAATCCGGAGGTACCAAAAATATAAGGGGCATTAAGGACGGGCGGTCGGACCTTGCCAGAGCTGAAGGGACAGCGCAACGCTTTCTGGAGAAAGGACTATTAGAAATCGAACACAAAGAAGGGCATATTTACTGGAATAAGCCGGGTGACTCGGCTAGAAGTCCCCAAGGCCACCAAACGAGCTTGGAAGGAGCATTACAGCAAATTGGGGTGCATACCATCTCGACGCCAGCAACCGGAAACTGCCAGGCGTACGCGGTCGTTCAAGCCCTGTTTACCTCCTCCTTAGCTCTGTCAGGAGAGATTTTGGAAAAGACAACTTCACATATTAAACAAGGCTGTATAGCGAGAGCTCTTATGGACTTCGAGCTCAAGTTTCCGCCCGGGGTTCGCAAACAAACTTTGCGAGCTCTAGGCAGAGGTCAAGTAAACATGTCGGACGTGGAATCTGCAAAAGCGTTTAGGAAATATTTAGCACAATATGCGGAAAGTGGCTCGAAATTAACGGAGTTTGTACCAGCTGCCGCGTGGGGCAGTAACGACACGCTTGGCAGTTACAGCACCTTTCTTCAACGTGATATTTTTGTCTTCAGTCAATTCAAGAAATCCACAGAGGTGGGGTTAATTCATTTCAAACCAGAAGTCAGGACCGCGCAGGCACAAAGATACCTGTCTAATGGGGAATATCCATTAGGGTTACAAGAGGGCATTGCAAGGATCCAGAACTTGAAGTTAGCAGCAGGGACCAATTCTTTGCAGCTACCTATAGTTCTCCTCTTTAAGGAGGCGCATTACTCGGCATGTCTACATGGCACCCGGGTATTACCACTACATCACGGCATTGGGAGTGTCGACATTGAAATGACATCAGAGGGACGTAAGTAACCCGGACAGCACCTTCTACCACAGCAGGCGTCGAAGCCGGGAAATCACGCTATACCAGACGAGGCACGAGCGGGAGAGGATATAGAGATGTTGGCGGTTTCCCGGATCCAATCCTCGGGTACAGGTACTACAACAATTACAAAGACAGAATTGGGGGGGATGAGACCGAAGAGGCGTATCACCATGAAGAACCTTGGAACCCGGACAACTGGAAGGGCGACTATGGTCAACTGTTGCGGGAGCTGGAAGGACCTACTATCCACCATGCGCTCAAATTGGAAATTCACGACATTCTCAAGACTAAGGATGGCCGCATGACCAAGGTTCTATTTTTTCTTACAGAAACGGTGGCCAAATTATCCCTAATGGAACAAAAGGTATTTATGACCTTGAAACCTGATCACGTGGAAGAGTGGGAACAAGCTATGAAGAAATACCAAGTTTCGGGTCCTATCCTTCAGCAATGGTGCCAGAGGGTGAGAGACAGGGAAACGACGGATGCTAATTTGGATGGAAAAGGCGAAGTAGTTTACGCAGTGGCGGATAGCAGCGACAGCGAGGACTCGGATTTCAAACCGGCACCAACAAAGCTGGGGGGAGTCGCCAAGGGTAGACGGGCACCAGCCCAGACCCATCCACATCTGCCATGTGAAATACCGGACGGACAGATAAGGTTTGGCCGGTCACATGTCACAACCTCAGAGACAGAACTGCATCCAGGAGTGGCAGGGCGGGAATGCGCACAGACCGCCTTGCTGAGTGGTGCGGATCAGCTGCAAACCATTGATACTCAACCACTGTCACAACAAACGATAAAGGAGGGCCTCAGAGTACAAAATCTTGGACTACAAAGCTGGATGAACGAATGGAATCTCTTAAAAGGCACTTGGGAGAACCAAACTAAAGTTCGATTTCCTAGTGCTACAGCGGGCGAAGCTGTCTGGCTAAATGCGATTCGAGCTGACTCTAACAGATTACTACATCTCTTTCGGGCTATGAATTGCGCCCCGTTTCTCCTGGATGCACTACATCAGAGCCTGTTAAACAAAGTGACGACAGCCTGGCGCACACAGCTGTGGTATGAAATGATCGATATCGGCAAGAATAAGGACGTCAAAGGACTCTCTAGTCACTGGTTCCGAACTTGGGAATCCCGGGTCCGGGCCGACTTAACACCGGACCAGAAAGAGGCCGTCATGAATAGCTCCGAGGAAAGGGAAGCGCTCAAAGAGGCCAAGTATGGCCAGAATAAGTGGATAAAACTTCGAGCGCCTAGATATGAAAAGGCATTGGCGAACAGTCTTTTGGTAGCACACGTGTTCGCTGAACAAGTAGCAGTACTAGCCGGAGGAGAGTACTCTCCAATGGATTCGATCCTGACATTACTGCGCAGGCATTTCCAGGCCATGAGAAAGAACCAGAGATACGCCAGCTATGGACATTCTTTGGAACAAGGACAGAAAGGAGCGTGGGCTAGGCTAGCGGAGTTCATGGAGTCTTTTTCAGCCGCTCTGGAGGACAGCCAGGAATCACATGACGAAATAGGCAAGCACCAACACGAAGAGCCTCCGTGCTTCTCGGTCCGATCCTAAGGGCACGCCAATGGAACGAGGACCGCCAAATAGATACGGAAATATGGATAATTACACGGGACAGTGGCAGATCCGTACGCGGGAATTTAAATCGGAAATCGGACGGGCGGAACAGAGAAATGATGAGGATTTTATCGTTATCACACAAAATGTGATGGGATTTAAGTTACACACAAGAGACAGCTGGATGAGGAGCTGGAAAACGTCCTCACCCATACCGCAGGTTATCTTCCTACAAGAAACGCACTTAGTCACAGCACAGGAAGAAGAAGAAGCTGACAGGACATGGCGGTTAATATGGGGACCGCCAATGTCGCATGTGACCGGACCAGAAGACAGCAGCAAACTTATATACTGGGGAAACGCACCTAGCAAGAAAGAAGGTGTGCGGATATTAATAAACCCAGCAGTCGCTAAGAAAGCATCACCTTGGTTACCGGAACTGTGGAGTTCTCGGCTAGTCATGGTGAAATTCCAGAATTGGCTGCTTGTTAATGTGTACGCTCACTCCGGAGAGCCCAAGAAACGGGAGGAGATATTCAACGGAATACAAAGGGTCTTAAAGCCGTGGAAACATATGATCATTATGGGGGGAGATTTCAATT
>MIQA02018191.1:0-12358 GCA_001887855.2 Sclerospora graminicola | reverse complement strand
GCATGTCAATAACATATTAAGCCAATTTCATTTAGCATCATGCTTGGGGTTTCATTGATAAGCTATTCCCTCTGGTGAGGTACCACGGTTGGACAACTGATGGACGAATACGGTAGTATGCATGCCTGTATTTGGCTAAGGTAAGTTCTGGCACTGCATAGTTTCATTGGACAGTAGGTCACACAACGAGTCCAACAGCAAGGTTGTGTAAGCCAATGCGGTGGTTTGAAAATGGCGCGTTGTTCGTGCGGTGTGAAATGTACATATAGCATAAGAGATTGATTGGCAACGTCAACTCAAGACCGTACTTACACAGGATCATTTCTATAGTACCTTCTTTTCTACTTGACTTTCTTAGTAGACAAACTCATTAACTTTGATGATCGTATTCGACTTCATTCATTGACTCGGGATGTCGGTGGTTGTAGGACTGAGTTCATTTTCGTACTTGGTCTCCCCCATTGATGAACGTCCGTTGTCGCTATTCCAAAGCAGCGTGAGTGAATGGAGTGATATGAGAAGTTAGTGAACATTTATTTATATTATTAGCACTGTACTCTACCAACATTAAACACATTATTTGCCTATCTATCACAACGGAACATCTTGGGCATCTACCCGCATACTTATATCACACTTTAGAGCATGTAACGCATGTTATACGCGACATTCAGTTTAAAATTATCAGTTAATTGACATGATCGTTGAAATCACAGAAAGCTTCACAGCCTCAAAACTGACTCACGCCATGGATTTGTTATATACAATACTTAACCACGAGCATTGACAAGCCCCATGACATCACATGATAGCTTGGATCAAATGAATTTAATAAGCTGTTTCATTTTTCGCAAATTCATTTTTGCAATCCTTGTAAGCAGTGACTTATCATTGTTTTTCCGTTAATCTTAACATTTTACCTGGAGCGACCTAACATTTGGTGGCTTAAGTGGCTAAAAAGTGTTAAATGAAGCCATCGGCTCTGATCTGTCAACACATTGCAGCCAATGTATCAAAGCTGTCATCATACAGCATCCTCTTGCACTCCGTACGACACACCCTTAGTAGGCGATAATATGTTTCGATGAATTCGGTCTTAGTTATTTACTAACGTTGAAATAATTTTTAATTTCAAAGCTTATACAGCCCACGGCTTTGTTTGGTGAGCTGGGTGACTTACAGCATTAACGATGCAATTTGAAAAGCATACGGACACTATAAACGGTAGTATTTCATGAGCGTCGATGCTCTCAATATTCAGTTCATGTCGATCGATCCCTGTCGCTTCGTCAAAACATGCTCGCCAGTGATTATGATGCGTCTACGCGTCTCCTAACCTAGTCTGTCATCCTTTTAATGAGATAGACACACCAATCGCTTTTTGTACTCCATAAATAGCGTCCACATTGGAGATAGAGATCTTCAAAGAATCGGGTATACTCGATTTATAGTATGTGGGTTGAATCTTATCTGTCCTCACCATGCCTAAGATATCGCAACGTCTACACCGAAAAACGCTAATACATAAAATATCACTTTGATAGCCCAATTAAGACTACTTTCTGCTTTGAGCTTTCAGTGAGCTGCGGTGCTTAATAGTGCTCTAATTAAGAAAAATTGGTAGAAAATGTTAATAACAAATTCATGACATGCCCCCTGAGTGTATATCAATCAACGAAGATACGATAGGAGCATACATTGGCCTTACGTAAGTAGAAGTGCATGTTTCAAAACGAGCAGGATTTGAACAAAATCTCGTAAAGGCAAACCAGTTGCCATTTGGAACGTCCCTAGAAACTTATTAAACATGAATCTTTTTACTTGACACGGTTTCGATCTTATACCCGGTTTTATAGGCCCTGGAGGTAAAGTTATTCGTGAAATTTGCGAAGTCACTGGAGCTAAAATTGATATCACTGATGAAGGCCAAGTATCTATATCGGCTGTTGGAAAAGAAAAACTCGATGCTGTTTACATCTAAAAGGAAAATTTGTATTTAACGAATATATAAAATTTGAATTAGAAATTTTGAAAGAATCTGGCTATCAATTACGCCTCCATTCTTGCGCAGTTAGTGGAAGTAATGAAAACCTGATGCTGATCGGAATAAAGATTTGTAAAATTATAATTGAATCTTCGATTGAACCTATCATAAAATATTCAAATGCAGGCAATAAAATCGAATAAATTAGCACGAAAGCTAATCCTCCACCTCGAGGAGTAACTTTATTATGCGATCTTCTCTGACTAGGAACATCAACAATCCCAAACTATTAGTTGTAAATAAGGATGGTTGTATACCTATAGTAGACATTACTAGGAGTCCACGAGGCCTAGAACACTTAAGTTCTTAATTAATAAGATTTCAGATTGGTCAGGACAAGATAAACATGACAATAAAGTAATAGATTTAGTATTAAACGTATTGCAGTATCGGTCTTACCGGTATGGGAAGCAAAATGATTACTTAGAATTATTTGAAATTTTATTGAAAAATGGTGCTGACGCGTCCTTAACTCTGGCTCAAAACAATATAGTATTAAATACAACATCTGTTGCATGTGGAGCACAACATCTGTTGCATGTGGAGTAAGCTCAAAGATTGAAGTAATAGAAAAGTTATTAAAGTTAAAACTAGAAGAGTTTCTAATAGATAGGTATATAGCAGCCATAATTTTCATATAATATTTTATTTTATAAAGAATTAGAATATCTTTGTGTTTTTCAGAACCAAACACTTTTTTAAATAAAACATCATTTTGGGATCTAAAAACTTAGAAATAGCCATAAGCAAAATAGTTTATTAATAATATAGGACGTAATATACCATCTATTTAGGCCTTCATCAACAGCTTCAGTTAATTCAAACCCAGTCTCCAGGAAGTTATAAGTAGCTTTAGCAAACTCTTTTATAGCTTCAAAAGTTTCTTTTGGCATATTTGACTCAAATAGAGAATAGTAGAGCTGGTATTACAATACGTGAAGCAATGTGCTATGGGGTAGCTCGGGGATTGTTTTCTAATGAAGCTGGCATGGGGTCAACCCCGCATACTCATGCAGCAGCAAAAGTAAGCGATCCAAACAAGCAAGGTTGTTTGGATCGCTTACTTTTCTTGTTCATATGACATCCTTTTTCTGGTTTTCTCGTCTGCCTTTGATGATGCCAAAGCATCAGATCTCTGGACAGAGTGGCGATACAATGGCTACCGTATTTGTCGATGAGCTATCCTTCCACGGGTATTATGTATAAAGTGATAAAGTAATGGGCAGCACTTTGATGGGTCATTGATAAGTTGTCTCCCAAAAATATATTGACCAATGAGCTATTTGAGAAAGGCATGTCAATAACATATTAAGCCAATTTCATTTAGCATCATGTTTGGGGTTTCATTGATAAGCTATTCCCTCTGGTGAGGTACCACGGTTGGACAACTGATGGACGAATACGGTAGTATGCATGCCTGTATTTGGCTAAGGTAAGTTCTGGCACTGCATAGTTTCATTGGACAGTAGGTCACACAACGAGTCCAACAGCAAGGTTGTGTAAGCCAATGCGGTGGTTTGAAAATGGCGCGTTGTTCGTGCGGTGTGAAATGTACATATAGCATAAGAGATTGATTGGCAACGTCAACTCAAGACCGTACTTACACAGGATCATTTCTATAGTACCTTCTTTTCTACTTGACTTTCCTAGTAGACAAACTCATTAACTTTGATAATCGTATTCGACTTCATTCATTGACTCGGGATGTCGGTGGTTGTAGGACTGAGTTCATTTTCGTACTTGGTCTCCCCCATTGATAAACGTCCGTTGTCGCTATTCCAAAGCAGCGTGAGTGAATGGAGTGATATGAGAAGTTAGTGAACATTTATTTATATTATTAGCACTGTACTCTACCAACATTAAACACATTATTTGCCTATCTATCACAACGGAACATCTTGGGCATCTACCCGCATACTTATATCACACTTTAGAGCATGTAACGCATGTTATACGCGACATTCAGTTTAAAATTATCAGTTAATTGACATGATCGTTGAAATCACAGAAAGCTTCACAGCCTCAAAACTGACTCACGCCATGGATTTGTTATATACAATACTTAACCACGAGCATTGACAAGCCCCATGACATCACATGATAGCTTGGATCAAATGAATTTAATAAGCTGTTTCATTTTTCGCAAATTCATTTTTGCAATCCTTGTAAGCAGTGACTTATCGTTGTTTTTCCGTTAATCTTAACATTTTACCTGCAGCGACCTAACATTTGGTGGCTTAAGTGGCTAAAACGTGATAAATGAAGCCATCGGCTCTGATCTGTCAACACATTGCAGCCAATGTATCAAAGCTGTCATCATACAGCATCCTCTTGCACTCCGTACGACACACCCTTAGTAGGCGATAATATGTTTCGATGAATTCGGTCTTAGTTATTTACTAGCGTTGAAATAATTTTTAATTTCAAAGCTTATACAGCCCACGGCTTTGTTTGGTGAGCTGGGTGACTTACAGCATTAACGATGCAATTTGAAAAGCATACGGACACTATAAACGGTAGTATTTCATGAGCGTCGATGCTCTCAATATTCAGTTCATGTTGATCGATCCCTGTCGCTTCGTCAAAACATGCTCGCCAGTGATTATGATGCGTCTACGCGTCTCCAAAACCTGGTCTGTCATCCTTTTAATAAGATAGACACACCAATCACTTTTTTGTACTCCATAAATAGCGTCCACATTGGAGATAGAGATCTTCAAAAAATCGGGTATACTCGATTTATAGTATGTGGGATGAATCTTATCTGTCCTCACCATGCCTAAGATATCGTAACGTCTACACCGAAAAACGCTAATACATAAAATATCACTTTGATAGCCCAATTAAGACTACTTTCTGCTTTGAGCTTTCAGTGAGCTGCGGTGCTTAATAGTGCTCTAATTAAGAAAAATTGGTAGAAAATGTTAATAACAAATTCATGACATGCCCCCTGAGTGTACATCAATCAACGAAGATACGATAGGAGCATACATTGGCCTTACGTATGTAGAAGTGCATGTTTCAAAACGAGCAGGATTTGAACAAAATCTCGTAAAGGCAAACCAGTTGCCATTTAAAACGTCCCTAGAAACTTAATAAACATGAATATTTTTACTTGACACAGTTTCGATCTTATACCCGGTGTTTTCTTGCTCATATGACACCCTTTTTCTAGTTTTCTAGTCTGCCTTTGATGATGCCAAAGCAACAGATCTCTGGACAGAGTGGCGATACAATGGCTACCGTATTTGTCGATGAGCTATCCTTCCACGGGTATTATGTATAAAGTGATAAAGTAATGGGCAGCACTTTGGTGGGTCATTGATAAGTTGTCTCTTAAAAATATATTGACCAATGAGCTATTTGAGAAAGGCATGTCAATAACATATTAAGCCAATTTCATTTAGCATCATGTTTGGGGTTTCATTGATAAGCTATTCCCTCTGGTGAGGTACCACGGTTGGACAACTGATGGACGAATACGGTAGTATGCATGCCTGTATTTGGCTAAGGTAAGTTCTGGCACTGCATAGTTTCATTGGACAGTAGGTCACACAACGAGTCCAACAGCAAGGTTGTGTAAGCCAATGCGGTGGTTTGAAAATGGCGCGTTGTTCGTGCGGTGTGAAATGTACATATAGCATAAGAGATTGATTGGCAACGTCAACTCAAGACCGTACTTACACAGGATCATTTCTATAGTACCTTCTTTTCTACTTGACTTTCCTAGTAGACAAACTCATTAACTTTGATGATCGTATTCGACTTCATTCATTGACTCGGGATGTCGGTGGTTGTAGGACTGAGTTCATTTTCGTACTTGGTCTCCCCCATTGATGAACGTCCGTTGTCGCTATTCCAAGGCAGCGTGAGTGAATGGAGTGATATGAGAAGTTAGTGAACATTTATTTATATTATTAGCACTGTACTCTACCAACATTAAACACATTATTTGCCTATCTATCACAACGGAACATCTTGGGCATCTACACGCATACTTATATCACACTTTAGAGCATGTAACGCATGTTATACGCGACATTCAGTTTAAAATTATCAGTTAATTGACATGATCGTTGAAATCACAGAAAGCTTCACAGCCTCAAAACTGACTCACGCCATGGATTTGTTATATAAAATACTTAACCACGAGCATTGACAAAGCCCCATGACATCACATGATAGCTTGGATGGAATGAATTTAATAAGCTGTTTCATTTTTCGCAAATTCATTTTTGCAATCCTTGTAAGCAGTGACTTATCGTTGTTTTTCCGTTAATCTTAACATTTTACCTGCAGCGACCTAACATTTGGTGGCTTAAGTGGCTAAAAAGTGTTAAATGAAGCCATCGGCTCTGATCTGTCAACACATTGCAGCCAATGTATCAAAGCTGTCATCATACAGCATCCTCTTGCACTCCGTACGACACACCCTTAGTAGGCGATAATATGTTTCGATGAATTCGGTCTTAGTTATTTACTAACGTTGAAATAATTGTTAATTTCAAAGCTTGTACAGCCCACGGCTTTGTTTGGTGAGCTGGGTGACTTACAGCATTAACGATGCAATTTGAAAAGCATACGGACACTATAAACGGTAGTATTTCATGAGCGTCGATGCTCTCAATATTCAGTTCATGTCGATCGATCCCTGTCGCTTCGTCAAAACATGCTCGCCAGTGATTATGATGCGTCTACGCGTCTCCTAACCTAGTCTGTCATCCTTTAATGAGATAGACACACCAATCGCTTTTTTGTATAAATAGCGTCCACATTGGAGATAGAGATCTTCAAAAAATCGGGTATACTCGATTTATAGTATGTGGGATGAATCTTATCTGTCCTCACCATGCCTATACACCGAAAAACGCTAATACATAAAATATCACTTTGAGAGCCCAATTAAGACTACTTTCTGCTTTGAGCTTTCAGTGAGCTGCGGTGCTTAATAGTGCTCTAATTAAGAAAAATTGGTAGAAAATGTTAATAACAAATTCATGACATGCCCCCTGAGTGTATATCAATCAACGAAGATACGATAGGAGCATACATTGGCCTTACGTAAGTAGAAGTGCATGTTTCAAAACGAGCAGGATTTGAACAAAATCTCGTAAAGGCAAACCAGTTGCCATTTGGAACGTCCCTAGAAACTTATTAAACATGAATATTTTTACTTGACACAGTTTCGATCTTATACCCGGTGTTTTCTTGTTCATATGACATCCTTTTTCTGGTTTTCTCGTCTGCCTTTGATGATGCCAAAGCATCAGATCTCTGGACAGAGTGGCGATACAATGGCTACCGTATTTGTCGATGAGCTATCCTTCCACGGGTATTATGTATAAAGTGATAAAGTAATGGGCAGCACTTTGATGGGTCATTGATAAGTTGTCTCCCAAAAATATATTGACCAATGAGCTATTTGAGAAAGGCATGTCAATAACATATTAAGCCAATTTCATTTAGCATCATGTTTGGGGTTTCATTGATAAGCTATTCCCTCTGGTGAGGTACCACGGTGGGACAACTGATGGACGAATACGGTAGTATGTATGCCTGTATTTGGTTAAAGGTAAGTTCTGGTACTGCATAGTTTCATTGGACAGTAGGTCACACAACGAGTCCAACAGCAAGGTTGTGTAAGCCAATGCGGTGGTTTGAAAATGGGCGTTGTTCGTGCGGTGTGAAATGTACATATAGCATAAGAGATTGATTGGCAACGTCAACTCAAGACCGTACTTACACAGGATCATTTCTATAGTACCTTCTTTTCTACTTGACTTTCCTAGTAGACAAACTCATTAACTTTGATGATCGTATTCGACTTCATTCATTGACTCGGGATGTCGGTGGTTGTAGGACTGAGTTCATTTTCGTACTTGGTCTCCCCCATTGATGAACGTCCGTTGTCGCTATTCCAAGGCAGCGTGAGTGAATGGAGTGATATGAGAAGTTAGTGAACATTTATTTATATTATTAGCACTGTACTCTACCAACATTAAACACATTATTTGCCTATCTATCACAACGGAACATCTTGGGCATCTACCCGCATACTTATATCACACTTTAGAGCATGTAACGCATGTTATACGCGACATTCAGTTTAAAATTATCAGTTAATTGACATGATCGTTGAAATCACAGAAAGCTTCACAGCCTCAAAACTGACTCACGCCATGGATTTGTTATATACAATACTTAACCACGAGCATTGACAAGCCCCATGACATCACATGATAGCTTGGATCAAATGAATTTAATAAGCTGTTTCATTTTTCGCAAATTCATTTTTGCAATCCTTGTAAGCAGTGACTTATCGTTGTTTTTCCGTTAATCTTAACATTTTACCTGCAGCGACCTAACATTTGGTGGCTTAAGTGGCTAAAAAGTGTTAAATGAAGCCATCGGCTCTGATCTGTCAACACATTGCAGCCAATGTATCAAAGCTGTCATCATACAGCATCCTCTTGCACTCCGTACGACACACCCTTAGTAGGCGATAATATGTTTCGATGAATTCGGTCTTAGTTATTTACTAACGTTGAAATAATTTTTAATTTCAAAGCTTATACAGCCCACGGCTTTGTTTGGTGAGCTGGGTGACTTACAGCATTAACGATGCAATTTGAAAAGCATACGGACACTATAAACGGTAGTATTTCATGAGCGTCGATGCTCTCAATATTCAGTTCATGTCGATCGATCCCTGTCGCTTCGTCAAACATGCTCGCCAGTGATTATGATGCGTCTACGCGTCTCCTAACCTGGTCTGTCATCCTTTTAATGAGATAGACACACCAATCGCTTTTTGTACTCCATAAATAGCGTCCACATTGGAGATAGAGATCTTCAAAAAATTGGGTATACTCGATTTATAGTATGTGGGTTGAATCTTATCTGTCCTCACCATGCCTAAGATATCGTAACGTCTACACCGAAAAACGCTAATACATAAAATATCACTTTGATAGCCCAATTAAGACTACTTTCTGCTTTGAGCTTTCAGTGAGCTGCGGTGCTTAATAGTGCTCTAATTAAGAAAAATTGGTAGAAAATGTTAATAACAAATTCATGACATGCCCCCTGAGTGTATATCAATCAACGAAGATACGATAGGAGCATACATTGGCCTTACGTAAGTAGAAGTGCATGTTTCAAAACGAGCAGGATTTGAACAAAATCTCGTAAAGGCAAACCAGTTGCCATTTGGAACGTCCCTAGAAACTTATTAAACATGAATCTTTTTACTTGACACGGTTTCGATCTTATACCCGGTTTTATAGGCCCTGGAGGTAAAGTTATTCGTGAAATTTGCGAAGTCACTGGAGCTAAAATTGATATCACTGATGAAGGCCAAGTATCTATATCGGCTGTTGGAAAAGAAAAACTCGATGCTGTTTACATCTAAAAGGAAAATTTGTATTTAACGAATATATAAAATTTGAATTAGAAATTTTGAAAGAATCTGGCTATCAATTACGCCTCCATTCTTGCGCAGTTAGTGGAAGTAATGAAAACCTGATGCTGATCGGAATAAAGATTTGTAAAATTATAATTGAATCTTCGATTGAACCTATCATAAAATATTCAAATGCAGGCAATAAAATCGAATAAATTAGCACGAAAGCTAATCCTCCACCTCGAGGAGTAACTTTATTATGCGATCTTCTCTGACTAGGAACATCAACAATCCCAAACTATTAGTTGTAAATAAGGATGGTTGTATACCTATAGTAGACATTACTAGGAGTCCACGAGGCCTAGAACACTTAAGTTCTTAATTAATAAGATTTCAGATTGGTCAGGACAAGATAAACATGACAATAAAGTAATAGATTTAGTATTAAACGTATTGCAGTATCGGTCTTACCGGTATGGGAAGCAAAATGATTACTTAGAATTATTTGAAATTTTATTGAAAAATGGTGCTGACGCGTCCTTAACTCTGGCTCAAAACAATATAGTATTAAATACAACATCTGTTGCATGTGGAGCACAACATCTGTTGCATGTGGAGTAAGCTCAAAGATTGAAGTAATAGAAAAGTTATTAAAGTTAAAACTAGAAGAGTTTCTAATAGATAGGTATATAGCAGCCATAATTTTCATATAATATTTTATTTTATAAAGAATTAGAATATCTTTGTGTTTTTCAGAACCAAACACTTTTTTAAATAAAACATCATTTTGGGATCTAAAAACTTAGAAATAGCCATAAGCAAAATAGTTTATTAATAATATAGGACGTAATATACCATCTATTTAGGCCTTCATCAACAGCTTCAGTTAATTCAAACCCAGTCTCCAGGAAGTTATAAGTAGCTTTAGCAAACTCTTTTATAGCTTCAAAAGTTTCTTTTGGCATATTTGACTCAAATAGAGAATAGTAGAGCTGGTATTACAATACGTGAAGCAATGTGCTATGGGGTAGCTCGGGGATTGTTTTCTAATGAAGCTGGCATGGGGTCAACCCCGCATACTCATGCAGCAGCAAAAGTAAGCGATCCAAACAAGCAAGGTTGTTTGGATCGCTTACTTTTCTTGTTCATATGACATCCTTTTTCTGGTTTTCTCGTCTGCCTTTGATGATGCCAAAGCATCAGATCTCTGGACAGAGTGGCGATACAATGGCTACCGTATTTGTCGATGAGCTATCCTTCCACGGGTATTATGTATAAAGTGATAAAGTAATGGGCAGCACTTTGATGGGTCATTGATAAGTTGTCTCCCAAAAATATATTGACCAATGAGCGGTTTTTTGAGAAAGGCATGTCAATAACATATTAAGCCAATTTCATTTAGCATCATGTTTGGGGTTTCATTGATAAGCTATTCCCTCTGGTGAGGTACCACGGTTGGACAACTGATGGACGAATACGGTAGTATGCATGCCTGTATTTGGCTAAGGTAAGTTCTGGCACTGCATAGTTTCATTGGACAGTAGGTCACACAACGAGTCCAACAGCAAGGTTGTGTAAGCCAATGCGGTGGTTTGAAAATGGCGCGTTGTTCGTGCGGTGTGAAATGTACATATAGCATAAGAGATTGATTGGCAACGTCAACTCAAGACCGTACTTACACAGGATCATTTCTATAGTACCTTCTTTTCTACTTGACTTTCTTAGTAGACAAACTCATTAACTTTGATGATCGTATTCGACTTCATTCATTGACTCGGGATGTCGGTGGTTGTAGGACTGAGTTCATTTTCGTACTTGGTCTCCCCCATTGATGAACGTCCGTTGTCGCTATTCCAAGGCAGCGTGAGTGAATGGAGTGATATGAGAAGTTAGTGAACATTTATTTATATTATTAGCACTGTACTCTACCAACATTAAACACATTATTTGCCTATCTATCACAACGGAACATCTTGGGCATCTACCCGCATACTTATATCACACTTTAGAGCATGTAACGCATGTTATACGCGACATTCAGTTTAAAATTATCAGTTAATTGACATGATCGTTGAAATCACAGAAAGCTTCACAGCCTCAAAACTGACTCACGCCATGGATTTGTTATATACAATACTTAACCACGAGCATTGACAAGCCCCATGACATCACATGATAGCTTGGATCAAATGAATTTAATAAGCTGTTTCATTTTTCGCAAATTCATTTTTGCAATCCTTGTAAGCAGTGACTTATCGTTGTTTTTCCGTTAATCTTAACATTTTACCTGCAGCGACCTAACATTTGGTGGCTTAAGTGGCTAAAACGTGATAAATGAAGCCATCGGCTCTGATCTGTCAACACATTGCAGCCAATGTATCAAAGCTGTCATCATACAGCATCCTCTTGCACTCCGTACGACACACCCTTAGTAGGCGATAATATGTTTCGATGAATTCGGTCTTAGTTATTTACTAGCGTTGAAATAATTTTTAATTTCAAAGCTTATACAGCCCACGGCTTTGTTTGGTGAGCTGGGTGACTTACAGCATTAACGATGCAATTTGAAAAGCATACGGACACTATAAACGGTAGTATTTCATGAGCGTCGATGCTCTCAATATTCAGTTCATGTTGATCGATCCCTGTCGCTTCGTCAAAACATGCTCGCCAGTGATTATGATGCGTCTACGCGTCTCCAAAACCTGGTCTGTCATCCTTTTAATAAGATAGACACACCAATCACTTTTTTGTACTCCATAAATAGCGTCCACATTGGAGATAGAGATCTTCAAAAAATCGGGTATACTCGATTTATAGTATGTGGGATGAATCTTATCTGTCCTCACCATGCCTAAGATATCGTAACGTCTACACCGAAAAACGCTAATACATAAAATATCACTTTGATA
>MIQA02018185.1:0-12014 GCA_001887855.2 Sclerospora graminicola | reverse complement strand
GTTAACTTAACCTTCCCCGGGCAAACCAATAACAGCAAGAGGGGACCTTGTTAGCCCTCTGCCGTGAAACAATAAAAGCGACTTGCGTCTAAGAAAGCGAAACGTATACTGATTTATCCTATGTCCAATACTCCCTTTGTGTAACCTACCTCAAATAACACGTCTGACCAGTCATGTACCTCACCCAACGCAACCCGGCTAACTCCGACTTTGTGTACCATCCCGGCCGGTACACCATCCCCAAATGGTACCAACCCGGCCGGTACACCGAACCCATATGGTACCAGTCCGAATGGTACATTGTACCCGGACGACTCAGCCGGATAGCCACCCATCCGCGCCTCTCGGCCGCTGACGCTAGCAATCCCTTGGCAGTCTCTCCTACGATCCCGGTGCATACTCTTTCCACTAGAACAATACTCTTCTCTCAGGCTCCCTTCTCTCCATCCTTACGAACAATTTGCCATCTTGGCCGTCCGCCATCCGCGCCTCGGCCGTCAAACCTCCATAGTCCTTCCGTCTGCTCAGCCCGCTTATCCGACTATCCTCGCCCCTTGTCAGGTCCGCTGACTTGGTTTCCAGCCTGGCGCCGCCTGGCCGCTGGTAGACTTCATCGGCGGCGACTATCCGGCGCCTACACCCTTGGCCCTCATTTCCACCAATCAGGATGCGCCCTTTGGAAAGTGCCTTACATTATTTTATAAGTCACTTCACCACAGCCGCCCCTGAGTCGCGACACGGCCGCACAACGGTCGGGACACGATCTCACTCGAACTTACTTGACCCGATACCGCTCATCCATGCCTCGCTTTGGTACGTCATCCCACCACTTTACAACATCTCCATGGACTCCGTCGGTCTCCACACTGGCTAGCCTGCATGTCCACCAATTCTGACATTGTCTTGATTAATCACCAGTCTTGCAAATCGACAAGGCCAACGTCTGCCGTCCTGTTCTCGTGGACGATGACTCGCCTGCCAGCGGAGTGGAGGTCGCACAAACGCCGAAATCGTCTCGCACTCCCGATCTGGTGCTGTCGTCCGCTGACGCCGAGGCCGCGCTCCGCGTTCACGGCCAAGCCTGCGGCGAACGGGACAACCTGAAGGCCGTCGTTTCTTCCCTTCGGGAGGAGCTTCGATCCTGTCAGGACAACTATGAGTCTCTGTTTCGGAGCTTCAACACTTCTTGCGCGATGTTGGACCGCCTGAACCTCCGGGTCGCCGAACTGAAACTTGGTCGTAAAGCAGCGGAGGATGAGGTGACCCGCCTCAGGGCCATTGTAGGTCAACTCACGGACGCTCTACAACGAGCGGCCGCGCCATCCGCCCCGATCTCCGAGACAGCGGGGATGGAAAAGAGGCTGGACATGTTGACCGCCCAGGTGGATGACTTGGAGCAGATCCAGGCCGACTTGGTTCGGCAACTTGCCGCTGCCAACCGCCGGGCTGACGAAGCCGCCGCTCGGGGCCCATCTCCGGAAGTAATCGATCTCCGGAAGCAAGTGGCCGATCTCAAGAGCCAAGTCACCATCCTGACAGGAGAGCGTAACCGCCTCCGCATGTTGGAAGACGTCGTTGAACCTCTCCGGTCTGCTAATAAGGAACTGGTCCAACGATCCAAGCTTCAGCGTGAGTGCCTCGTCTCTTCTTACGCAATGGCCCAGTTGCTTACAGTTTTTATTTTCTTGTCACTCCGCAGTTCAACAGTTAGAAGAGCTGAAAAAGCAATCTGCCAAAATTCCGGACATGTCTCGGAAGCTTACGCATCTTCGTACCCGGCTCTGCCAGGTGTCCCAAGACCTGGATAAGGCGCGGGACAGCCGCGACCACCTGCGCGACTCCCACGCCCAGGCCCTTCGCCAAATCACGGATCTGGAGCGGCAGTTGCAAGAAGCCACTTCTCGGCAACAGGAGTTGCGTTCTGAGCTGTACCGGGCCCGCCAGGAGAATTCCGACGCCCATGCCATACTGGCTCGGGCGGACCGTGTTTGTCATGCCATGCTGGATAAAGAGGATCGTTTTAGGTCCTTGTTGTGTGGACTCCAAAACCAGCTCGAGGCGACTCAGAGCCAGGCCGCTCCCCTTTTTCGAGCTCCTCCCGAAGTACGGGAATCCGTCTTGTCTGTCTTGGGAATGGTGGGTCAGTGGAAGGCCTCTCCGCCGAACCCAACCCCATTGCCTGCCGCAGCGGGGTCGGAACCTGAGGAACCTCCCGCCGTCTCCGACTCGCCCCTTGCCAGTCCCAACTCTTCGTCCGCCCCGGCAGGATCACAGGGGCAAAAACGTCCGGCCGGCTCCAGCCCCTTTTTGGCTGATGCCAGCCCGCCTAAGAAGAGGAAGCAGAGCGAATCCCCACCCTCGCGCCAATGTTCTCCAGACAAGTCGGACGGCGGGGAAGGGCCCGGGTCGGAGAGCGAGGACAGCCTGTTCGCGGAGCGGTCCCCTCTTCCATCCCCTCAATACACTCCCGGTAGAACCGGTCTCACTCCTAGTTCTAACTCTGAAGAGGACTCGGAGTCAGAAGCGGCCGCGCCCTCTTCTGAGTCAGCGGCCGCGCCCTCTTCTGAGTCGGCGGTCGCGCCCCCTTCTGAGTCGGCGGCCGCGCCCCTTTCTGAGTCAGCGGCCGCGCCCTCTTCTGAGTCAGCGGCCGTGCCCTCTTCTGAACCCGCGGCCACGTCCCCTAATTCTTCTTCGGACTCGGGACCATCCTCCCCTTCGGTTATCTATGACGATGACGAAGAAGACGAGGATTACGAGAATCAGTAAGTCAACGTTGCATTACTCCGTTCTCGCTCGGATACCCGTCGCCGCCCTTCCCGCTCCGGTAAGCGGACGACGAGTCCAGTGGGATCCGATCAAATCATAGATCTGCAGACTCCGCCGCCGGCAGGATTTGGTTCCGGGGGGCATGACCCGTCTGACCCATCCTTGCCTCCCAGCATTGCCGCCGCCCCGGCCGCTCCGGTCGCGCGTAACTCGAGTTCCGACAAAGTGGCTGAGGAGAAAGTGGAGGACAACGACGATGACATCCCGGATCAGTGGTTGACCCCTCCCGACCTGGGTGACTCAGAGGAACCTCTTCCCCAGTCTTCGGCCAGACAACGACGCTCAACCTCGGCCGGGTCGCGTACTACACGCCGACCTCAGCGACCGGCCGCCAGGTCTAGAGTCCGGAGGAGTACTCTTACTCTTGCGCCCTCTTTTCCCAAACTTCCGCTTCTATGGTTACCGGAAGGGCGTTTCCCCAGTGGGGCGGATCGGTCTGCCATACTGCCTTTGGCAGTCGAGCAACTGGGCAATACCAGCCTGGCTGATATCTCCAGTTCCCAACTTGCTCAATCTCTGTCCCGTCCGCATCTCTGGTTATTCCCCCGATTTTATAAGGCACCGTCAAAGACTTGGGACCCTAACCTGATGAAGTCGGGCGCCATCGACACACTCATGGAGACCGAGCCCTGGAAAATCTTGCACACCGAAATGCCGGATATGGGGCTTCCATCCTATCCATGGTTCATGGAATTCAAAGCGAGACTTCGTGATTTCACCGTGACTCACGCTTGGTCCATCTGGGAATCTACCCACTTCCTGTACATCTCGGCCGAGGACAAGCGAGCGGACGAGTCCCTCCGCAGGTACTCCCTTGCCCGCAAGAATCGTCGGGGGCAAGCTTCCGAAGCGTGGGTCCGTCTGTGCACGTTCATCATGGCGGGTATCCGGGATGGTGAATGTGACCTGGACCTGTTTCTCTTCCCGTTCATGCTCCATCTGCCAAACCGCCGGAGTGGATGTGCAGCGGAAGGAGGGACTTGGTATCCCGGCCTAGATGCGTTGGATCAGACCACCTCTCTTTCTCAATCTTTGGCGGCCATCGACCGGCAAGATCCTTGGCGCAATCAATACCGCGCACGGCCCTCCGACCACCCTGGGTTTCGCGTGACTCGGCTCCGAGGCAAGTACAATCGTCGACGGGGATGAGTAGTCGGCTTGCTTTAATTCTTCTATTTCTCTCAGTTTTCCTTTTTTAATATATCCATCCGTTCCCACTCCAAACATTCACTGTTGACTACTAACCGTGGTTAGCCTCGCCAGGCCTGCTCGGGGGTCCGCCTAGAGGGACCTTTTATTGCTGCAGGGTACTTCCTGGTCCGATCGGGCGTGGACGTCCTGTTCCCAGTCGCGGTCGTTATATTCCTTTTCCCCGGGACGGCTGGATTCGGGCGAGGGACCCTCGTCGCTAGCGGCCGGTTTGATTATCTCCGACAGTCTGTTCATCTCCGCCAGTTCGTCCAACAATCCTGGATCCGAGACGGTGAGTCCGGTCTGATCTCGCATGGCTAAGGTGGCCAGATGGTCTGCGCTGTTATTCCAGTCTCGTTTGACGTGCAGCAATTCGTGCTCCGGCCATCTCCGCAAGGCGGACATAACCCGGTCATTTAACAGTCTCAGCCGCGGCGCCTTGCAATCTATCTCTCCGGTGATTTGCCGGATCACTAGGTTGGAATCACCGCATATGATAATCCGCCCCTGTGTCCGGCCAGCCAACAGATCTAGAGAAAGCAGCAGTCCTCTATACTCCGCTTCGTTCACCGTGATGCCAGGCGTGAAATCCGAGGCGGCCGCGATCGCCTTCCATTCGGGCAGCTTCCACAAAATGGCGCTATAGGCTCCGACCCCCTTCTTTACACTCGCCGACCCATCGAAACTCAAAACCATTAGTTCCTCCGTGGGTCCCACGGTTGGCGGCGGCAACACGATAGTTTGTCGAGGCTGCTTCCGAGGTGCGATCGCTATCAGGGCTTCCTCCAGTTCTGCCCTGGGGGTAATGCTGGCCGCTAGTGTGCCCAGTATTTCCTCTTCCCCTTTAGTACACTTAATAACTTCGAGGGACCACTGAGACAACAGAGCCGCCCATCTGCCCAGCCGGCCGTCAATTCCATTCGCCGTCAGGAGCCACGATAGGGTCGACCGTCTAGATAGTACCTTGATAGGCCGAGACACCAGCATCGTATAACACACATCTAAGATCCGTAATAGAGCCAGAACTTCTTTATCCACCAATCCGTAATTAACTTCATTAACTTTCAAGGTCCGGCTGGTGAAGGTCACAGGACAGTACACTCCATCGTGATCTTGCACGAGAGCAGCTGAGATGGCCCACTTGTTAGCGTAGATGATGACCACCGGAGTCTTATTAACATCGAAATGTTTCAGGACCGGTGTGGTCGCCATCTTCGCCTTTAACATGCCAAAGGCCACCATCGCTCGGGTTATATGGTCGTCCGGGCCGGCCGCGCCGGGGTCCGGCGGCAGGTCGCTTGTCTGGGCAGACAAGGGCGCTTCCCCATTGGCTGAACTATCCGAAAAGGGCGCTTCCTCATTGGCTGAAATACTCGACAACGGCGCTTCCCCATTGGCTGAACTACCCGAAAAGGGCGCTTCCCTATTGGCTGAAATAACCGAAAAGGGCGCTTCCTCATTGGCTGAAATTGCCGGCCCGGCCCGCGTCTCCGCTTGCCTATCCTGCTCTCTCAGCTTATGGTAATCCACCTCCCGCAACTCGTACAAGACCGCCGCATAGACTGCAAAATCCTCGATGAACCGACTGTAATAATTCAGGCTGCCCAAAAAGGATTGCATAGCCTTTAGGGATCGCGGAAAAGGCAGATTACTTAAGGACTCCAAATCCTTCGGGTTAGCCTCCAATCCGGCAATCGACACTTGATGACCCAGATAGGTTACCTTAGTCTTTCCCCAGAAACTCTTAACCACACTAATCGAAAGATTCCACTTTTCACACGTAATCATCAACTTCTCCACTTTGTCACACAGTAAATCCCAGGTAGTGGCCGTAACGAGAATGTCATCAATGTAAGACCGCCGCCCCAAAACTGAAGGTTTTGGGTCGGGGTCCGGGTCACCTTCGGCGAACACATCCCCGACCAGAGCCGGATCTTGATCCGCTTTGATCTTGAAGTGTCCGTACAGCGCGTTATCTATCAACCGTTGATAAATCTGCGGAGCATTCTTCAGACCGAACGGCATCCGGTTCCACTCGAACAACCCGAAGGGCGTCACGAACGCAGAGATCTCCCGTGCACGATCGGTCATAGAGACCACCCAGAATCCACTGGCCATGTCCAATGAGCAGTACCACAAAACTTTATCCAAGTCCTCCAACAGGTCGTTTATCAGCGGCATTGGATAAATCATCAGCTTAGTCAGCCGGTTCACCAGCCGGTAATCGATGCACAACCTTATGTCCACCCCATTCTTCTTGATGATAATTACAATGGGCGAAGCCCATGGCGAGGTGGACGGCTGAATTATCTTGGTGGCCAGCAAACCCTTGATAAGCTCTGACAGCCTTTCCCGATATTGGGGGGCGACTCTTCGGCATCTCTGTGCTACCGGCTTGGCACCTCCCACATCGATATCACAAACCGCCCCATGGGCGGCCGGAGGAAGTGCGTTCCCTGGTCCGATCAACAGATGTCGTCTTTTCCATATAATATCCTTCAATCTGCTGATCTCCTCCGGGGTGTTCACATCCGGGTCTCCCACTTGTAGATCGTCGATAGTGACTGCTGGGGGCAGGGGATCACTTCCGTTAGCACCGCCATCTGTTCTTCCATGCCTTCAACATATAGTTCGCCCCCTTCATGAATGCAGACTTGATCGGCTTCGGCCGCTTCGGGATCCTGCTCGGCCGGCTGGGCCGATCCGCATTCGGCTATTTCCGAATTCTGCTCGGCCGGCTGGGCCGATCCGCATTCACTTCGGTCGTCACAACCGTCATCGGGGCTGACCGTATATGCAACTCTGCTTGGTCCTTTCTCCCGAGTCTGTCGTTCGTCCGTCTCCCTCCGAGTGGGCAAAACCAGTTCCGCGATCGGGGCGTAGCTTCGGTCAATACGTTCAGCCGGATCCGGCGACGGCCGGCTCCGCGTCAATATTTTAGAAGGGGTCCGGTACTCGGGTTTATCCACCATCGGAGTCTGGTCCTCTTCTAATTCTTCCTCTTCGCTGACCAGATCGGTGGTTGCCTGAAAGGCCAGGTTTTGCCACTCGATATAGCGTCTTGAGCCAACAGTGACATAGCCCGGCCGGCGGGGCACTTTATCCTCGGCCAGCCACATTCCGATAATCACATCTTCATGCAAGGTGAGAGGTTTTTCAGAGATGTTGGTCACGCTTATGAAGTTGAGATGACCACTCCCTTTAACCACAGATGGTACCCAGCACTCGCCCCTTGTCAGCCATAACTTACTCCGCCGGTCGCGTGGTCGTAACATTACTTCCACCGCCTTTCCCACTGGCACCGTTACAAACTGACCTAGCTTGAGGAACTGGACGTAGGCGCCATATAAGGGCCGCCGACCGGCCAGCTGGATCTGTACCTCGTCCGGCAACGTCAATGTTCCATGCGATAAGTCCAGCCGTATACCGGCCGGGACCATAAAATCCATGCCCAAAATTGCATCCTGCCCGGCCATCTTGCCTACCCAGGCGGTAAAGTAATATACCAACGACCCAGCTAACGTAATCTTGACTCTTGTCCTTCCTTGGGTCATGTACGAACTCTCTCCAATGCCTATACATTCCTGCCGCTTCGTCTCGTCTATATCACACCCCACCTTACGAGCAAAGGTGGTGTCTACGATAGACACTTCTGCGCCAGAGTCGAACAGCATGGTAGCTTTCTGGTTATTGATTTTCCCATCCGCCTTGGCCTGCTTGAACCATTTATCCGGCGAATGATACTTCCAATAACCTCGCGACTCGCCAGGTAACAAGTTCAATTCCATTCGCACTTCAGACCGGGAATACTCATCCGTCCGTATACTGCTCACCAGGAAGGGGTCAACCGTACCGGCCGGGACCGGGTGACGTAATCGTCAAACTTACATGTATTGTCGGTTATCCTTTGCTTTGCTTCTTGATTATCCTCTTTACCGACATATGCATAAATACTAACACTAGACCGCTCGGCTCGAACCAGATTCCAACCTGGCGAGCGATCTAGTTTAACATCTTTTCCGCTCCGGGCGGCAACATTCCAGAATGCTTGGTCGGGACGTACCACTTCTTCAACAGGTTGTAAAATTCTTCCATTGGGCACAGTCCCGCCTCATGCACCTCCCCGCAAGCCTTACACGTGAACAGGCAATGTTCCGCCGGGTGTCCCTTCCTCTCGCACTTCTTGCACGTCAGCCGCTTCCAGCAGCTCCGGTCGTCATGCTTGATGGACCCACAGTGGGTACACTTGCGCTTAGGGTAATCCTGGTCAGCTCGAGCGGGAAAACTCTTCGACTGACCAGAATCAGCTGGCAGCCTGGACGGCTGACTGGCTTCTGCCGAGAAAAGGTACCGATACTGTTCCTCCTCAGACTCGCCCCCAGATCGCTGATACTCCTCTTCTGAGCTGGTCACGTCTGACTCTCGGGCGACCATGCGGACGGCTCGGGCCGTCCTGGTAGATGGCGGCCGGCCTCCTTGATCCGCGTTAAATCGGGACTTGAAACGGCCGGTTCCTACTGCCGCCTTGGGGCCTTGCTTCTTCGCCCTTAGGTACGTGCGCAACGTCACTTCCAGCTCCGTCGTATTCTTCACCCCCAGTAACGCCAGCTGGTTTGCCAGCTCCCGGTCGTCCAACGTGCTGATGAAAAGTTCCACGTGTTCACGGGCAGCTTCTGACCGGCTGGTGTCTTCTTTAACGGGAATGTCCGCTCTCATGCCAGCGACATTTAAACGATGGAGATACTCCAGGGGGGTCTCATCCGGTCGCTTCTTGGAGTGGAAATATTGTCGCGCCGCTGACATTCCAGCTCCGCAGTATTGTTCCTCGAACGCACCGGCCAATCCCCTCCAATTTCCTCGGGTTTCCCGGCTGAGCTGTTGGATCCAGTGTTTCGCCGGGCCCTTCATCAAATCCCCGAAGATCAGGCATTTCTCATAGTCCGACGTCCGGTCTCTGAGAAATGCCGACTTCGTCTTGCTCAACCATCCTCGGGCCTGGTCCACGTCCGCGTCGCGTCCGGTGAAGTCTTTCAGCTCGGACGTGGCCGACATTCGCACCCTCGTGATCGCTCCCGAATCCGCGTCAAACGCTTGGGCCGAAGCCATATGGGCTCGGCGGGACATCCCCAGATCCAGGTCATCCGGATCGTAATGGCGCTTGGCCGACCTGACGGATTCCATATCCACGTCGCTGAGAGACAGCTTCCTGTTCGTTGGCCGACGTCCGGTCCGGCGACCTGTCTGACGGCTCGGCGGGGCGGCATGGGGTTCACTTTGCTTGGACTGCACCGACTCCATATCTTCATCACTCGGCTCCCTCGCATAGTACTGGACTGGTTCGGGGGCCTGTGTCCCACGACGAGCAGGCTGGTCCGGTGACTTCGGACTGCCGCGGCTGGCGCTCAGCCGACGTTGCTCTTCCAAGTATCGCTCCATCATCGCCGAAAACATGTTCTGCAGGTGATCCGGCACCTGAGTAGCGACTTGAGGGGCAGCTGGGCTGCTAGATTGGAATTCTTTCTTAATCCGCCCATCCGCGTCCTCGTCTTCCTTCTTCGGTTCTGGATCCGCCGTCGCTGTCCGCCAGGCCCGTACGCTGTACTGGCCGGCGTTCTTCCGCTCGGGCGTACCCGGATCCTCACGTCCTCCAAGTCTCATGGCTGTCGCCACACGTGCTGCTCCCCTTGGGCCAAGCGTCATGCGAGTGATACCCACCGATGAATCCGATGAGTCCGCTTCCGAAGGGGCAGACTCGTACTGCGAGGAGCCTGAGTGTATACCGGCCGGTTTGCTTGTCGCCGGCGGCGTGGACGGCGCCACTCCAGTCGTAGCTGTCATCTTTTTCGACGGCGGCGAGCAACCCACTAGCGGGACCAAGTGGTCGTGCAGGGCGCTGGACGCCTCCTTCAACTTGTCCATCTTCAGATCAAACAACTCGTTCGGATCAAACACGCCGGTGTTAATGCCGGCTTGTTTGAGCTGATCGAATAGTCCTCTAAGAAGGGACACGTGGCCGTCTGAGAGAGTTGGGGGAGAGACGGGACCTTTCAATCCGCCTATGATCTTCGGCCGTGTTATTTTTAGTACCTTATCCGTCCGCAAGAATTGCCCCAACTCGTGAAGATGGAAAGCACGCTCCAAGTCGACATCCGTCGATAGGCCGTCCTGCTTCACTTCTTCCTCTTCGAATCGCGGTTTGCCTTTGTAAGTCGAATAGTCCAATTCCTGCCAATCCGGTTTCTTTAGGGGTAGGGGGGCCAGATCGCGACTTGGTCCCGATCCGGCCGGCTTCCCACTCCGGTCGTATCCGACTTCCGCTTTTCTTCTTTTATCTTTTCTTTTATATCCAAAATATGCATTCGTTCGTTAGGATCATGGTCGGAACCATGATCCTTCCTCGGACTATGGCGACTTGCACCATAGTCCGATCCGGCTCCATCCGTGTAGCGGCCGGCACTACAATAAGTAGTACCGTAATCCGCCCCCGGCGGAGCCTCTAGGGGAGTAACTTCTTCTTTAATGTCAACCTCGAACTCCCCAAATCCGAGGCGACCATCGCATCCTTCCATCTTCAGCAGCATTGGGGGCGATATGCCTTCCCCCAATGCACCCGACACAACATCGTCAACAAATTTGACAGGTTTAGGTCTTTCGCCCGCTAGGGACTCGCGGTGATATCCAGGGTCACCAAGAAATCCGGGCACGCGCACCATTGTGGTGTAGTCGCTCTCAGAAAATCTTCCTGAGACGCGAACACCCACGGGGGTCCCAGACGACTGACTACCGGAGGGGTACTCCGTCCATCCGAGTCATGATCCGATCCGGCTTGAGGCCGGCTGGATCGGTCGCTTCCATCCGCTTGATCGCGACTGCTCGAATGTTGCATGTTAAAAGCTCACCTAGTGTACCCGTCAGTACTGGGTGGTTAGCTCTCTTGATGGACCCTAGGGCGAAAAGTGTAAATCCGTCCAATAGGGAGATGAGGTGTAGGACTAGGGGTAGCTCCTGGGCGGAAATCGTCACCGGGGAGCTCGTTGGGGAATATACTTGAACTTTGTATAGTGCCGGCTGGGCCGAGAATAGTCGATCGGCCAGCTAAACCAATAGGACACTTGAAGTTTGTATAGTACCGGCTGGACCGAGAATAATCGATCGGCCAGCTAAACCAATAACAATGAAAGGCGAATCCAAATGTGTATCCACAGAAGGCCAAATGTCACCACTTCCCAATACTTGATACCGTGTTCAAAACACGGGCGACTTGAGGTGAGTATACGAAGTCGCCGCGACTCCCGGTCAGGGGACTTCCGGTGGGTTAACTTAACCTTCCCGGGCAAACCAATAACAGCAAGAGGGGACCTTGTTAGCCCTCTGCCGTGAACCAATAAAAGCGACTTGTGTCTAAGAAAGCGAAACGTATAGTGATTTATCCTATGTCCAATACTCCCTTTGTGTAACCTACCTCAAATAACACGCCTGACCAGTCATGTATCTTACCCACGCAACCCGGCTAACTCCAACTCTGTGTACCGGTACGGCCGGTACTCCAACCCCAAATGGTACCAACCCGGCCGGTACACTGAACCCATATGGTACCAGTCCGAATGGTACATTGTACCTGACCGGCTCGGCCGGATAGCCACCCATCCGCGCCCCTCGGCCGCTGACGCTAGCAGTCCCTTGGCAGCCCTTCCTACGATCCCGGTGCATACTCTTTCCCCTAGAACAATCCTCTTCTTCCGGGCTCCTTCCACTCCATCCTTACGAACAGTCCGCCATCTTGGCCGTCCGCCATCCGCGCCTCGGCCGTCCAACCTCCATAGTCCTTCCGTCTGCTCAGCTCGCTTATCCGACTATCCTCGCCCCTTGTCAGGTCCGCCGACGTGGTTTCCAGCCTGGCGCCACCTGGCCGCTGGTAGACTTCATCGGCGGCGACCATCCAGCGCCTACACCCTTGGCCCTCATTTCCACCAATCAGGATGCGCCCTTTGGAAAGT